>VCMS01000339.1:62361-80429 GCA_022539475.1 Gracilaria domingensis
TTGTTTCCTAACTTACTGTCACACACGACACTCCAAGCTTTTTCTGTTCGAAAGAACGTCACTCAGAGTTGACATCAATTCTTGTGCCTTCAACCCAGGTTTCAACAGAATCATGTTCGTAGTCATCAGCTTCCAAAGTGGATGATTATCGCCAACTAAGCCTTTTGTGAGTCCGTCGCCGACATTCTGATCTCCGGGGATCCATGCCAGATACCTAAGTTCTCCTCGACTGTGGCTTTCCTTCAATGCTGAGACATCAATCTGTAGCCTCTTCTCGAGGGTAGATCCACACTCCGCGACAACATTAAAAACAGTGCGTGAGTCTACGTATGCGTCAAGTAGCACTTCGCGACCTAGGATTTCCTCCAGCATTGCCTTGGCAACGTAGGCCTGATCAAAACCGTACACTAAAGCGTGGACTTCAGCTGCCATAACGGAGGGAGCAACTCGTTTGCACTTGCAGCTACCGTAGTGGATAACATTAGCCCGATTGTTTCCGTCAGCAAGAACCAGAACAAAACCAAGTTGTGACTTCAGCTTCTCTGCATTGCCAAATGAGGCATCGGTAAACAGCATGAGTCGCAATGAACTCATGTCCTAAGGCACATAAGTGAGACCAGTGTCAACTGTCTCATGGCATCGGTTCACAATTGCAGTCATTCTTCGAAAGTGAAGAGCTTCTGGTGCGTTCACAGAGCTGGCTAGCAGTTGCTGTAGAGCAAAACGCCCTTTGTGGGGATGCACCGAGGTGCTTTTCATAGTTTGTTGATCCGTTACCGGCTTCGACACCTCAGGTTATGAGAGGCTACTGGGGTAGTGCCCCTATTTTGGGGTATGCCTAGGAAGGGTAGTATTTCTGCACACGTGTGCCAAGTTGGCCCGATAGCGGGTGCGCCGTGGCAAGCCTGCCACGGTTGCACACCTGTAGTGTATTGGCCGGCAGCGCCGGATAGTTAGATATTTTAATTGATATTTTCAAGTGCCGTATATAAGTGGCGGCACTTGCCGCCACTGTACGGGAAGTAAACCTCAACGAGGCCTTTGGCTCTGATCTTCTTGCCGCTTGCGCACGGTCACCAGCCCCATCCTGGGGAATACCGCCGCAATTCCGGGCTGATCAACCAACCTCCGTCCCTGAGGAGTACTAATCCGTCGTCACGGCACTTTTCTTATCCATTTTATTGTTTTCATTTCCGTCTTACGGCTTTCACTACTCTGCCCTACATTGTAGGTTTGTCCCATTTGTCTCGGGAGTTTTCCCGCTTATCGCGAGTCAGTGCTCCGCAGTGCGGCTCGTTTGTTGATCTTTTGTCGTCCCATACCGTTGGGCTGGATACCCCCACTCGCTGTGGCTCGCCGGAACCATCCGGATACCTACGCCGATTCTACCCCTTCTACCTCCGACTGCACGCCCAGATCGGGGCCACCCGGATTTACACCCGGCTCGTGTTGGCCCTATCGGAGGGTTCTGCCGCTCGACTGCCCTTCACAGGGAGCAGGGCCTGAACACCCTGAGGTGCTCGTCCGCGACGCGGCTTGTTGTTTTCCCGTCGAGGGTTTTGCACCACAAACTGGTCTCCCGACCTAGAATCGGCTTAATTGGCCAACGTTCGTTGGAGTTGGTTCATTTGTTTGGAGCCCAGATAGTTGGGAATATCCGTTCTTACGGTTCTCTCATTGTCCGTTTTCGGAAGTTGTTTTGGTTGCCCATTGGCCGACTGTGTCGGTGAACGATGTCGTCCCGTCGCAGGAGTAGCGCGCCACGTGCCGCTTCTGTGCCCGGTTCGTCCGGCTTGCCGGCAAGTTCGCCTCCGTTGCCGAAGGACGCACTGGAGGTCCCAGGCAATGGCGACCCGAAACCGGCTTCCCGGGGCCGCCGTTCTGATAACGGGACCCCACCCACTCGTGGGCCAACTGAAACCGCACCTGCGGCTGATGCCGCCGCAGCGGTTGACGTTATGTCGTCGCGGTCCGACGAGTATACCCTCCGTGAATTAGAGGCTCAGGTTCGCATCCTGCAGAACTCCCAAGTGGGCCTCATCCGGGATATTACGAAACTCCGGCAACGGCTCGATGAAGCCGGTGTCCGGGATGTTTCGAGCGACGTCCGTGTTTTACGGTCTGATGTCAACCAGATTATGGAACACCGACAGGTGTCGGCTGGTCTGCACGAACAGGCTGCCGCACGCCTGGACCGCCTGGCTACCCGTCTGGAGACGGTCGAGCAAATCATCGTATCTGATGCTGTTGCGCCGGGAGCCCCGGTTTCTGAGGGTTCTCAGCACTCGCGCCGTTCCCGGGATCGTCCGGCAAAGAAGAAGGTCAAGGTTGAGTCTGACTCGTCTTCTTCATCCTCTTCTGATGAGGAGGGCCCCAAAAAGGGATCGTCTACCGACTCTTCGGACAGCGCGGAAGAGCGCTCTCGCTATCGTGCATCCCGTTCGCGGGCTACTGAAGCCACTTCTGGCGTTGCACGAGGCCGTACGAAAGGACGGAGACACCTCGGATTGAAGGAGTTGAAGCCGACAAACTTACTGTATCGGAAGCTGCTATCTTACCGATATTATCGGCTTGATGACACGACGCCACAGAGGACCCCACGTGGGACTGGCAAAGTGCGAAATCATCTCCGACAAATGGAGCTCACGGTAAAGCCCCACAAGTTCTCTGGGGAAGATCCAATTCTGGTCTTGGATTTTCTTAGCCGCTTCGTAGCGGAAGCCGATGTACTTCGGATGAGTGAGGCACAGGCCTACATCGCGCTGCCGTACTTTTTGACGGGTGTAGCCGAAGATCAATTCAATTCGGTTCGTGGGTCGTCTCGCGCCTCCGAAGGAGGAGTTACGTGCTGGCCGGAAGCGGTACAATATCTCCTGCGCTCTTACGCGACAGGCAATGCGATACAAGGTGCTATACTCGCGCTGCGAGACACGAAGCAAGGAGCCGAAGAGTCGGAAACCGTTTATTCGACTCGCCTCAATAAGGCTTTCCACAGATGTGGCAACGTGTTCTCCGCAGCTGAGCGGTGTACGATGTTTGTTGATGGACTGGACCGATCAATTCGGACGTTGGTAGCCCACTATCGGGAGAACAAACGCCGGATTACCTATCTGGAACTCGTTCAATTTGCCCAAGCGGAGGGAGATGCAGCTCGAGCACGCACTGGTATCAAGGCGCGCACGCGCCGACTCCTTCATGTAGAAGGCCGAGACTCCTCACTGCCTCACTCGCGAGGTTCTGTTCAAGGGGGTTATGATAACCTGCACCTGTTACAGGACGATGGTTCAATGCCGAGTTCGGAATTGCCGTCGACGACGGAGCAGTCTACAGTGGACGGAGACCCCGCTCTGTACGCCGGACGTCAAGTCCCGGCATTGCCCGTGCCGCACTCTGGCGGATATAGAAGCCAACGCCCTGGATGGAGGGACCCGTATCCTCCTCGACAGGAGCGCCGGCCGCCCAACGCGGATCTTCTTCGTCACCTTATTTGTCATACCTGTTACAGGCCAGGGCACATCGCTCCGAATTGCTTAATGCCCATACGGGATATGGCGAAGATAGTGCCTCAGTATGAGTCGTTGACGCCCGCCGAGCGGGAACGTGTTCCCGACAAATCGTACCTTCGTGCGAAGGCGGAGACTCAGCCTGGAAACCAGGAAACGGTGCCATCGAATGGTGGAACTGTAGCCGCCCCTGCGGAATCGCAACCTCCGCAGATTGGCGGCGACGCTCAGAAAAACTGAGCAAGGGAGCCTCCAGCAATGGAGAGGCGCCCCCAGCGACGGGGTTTAGTGCGCCTGAGGCTGAGAAGCCTCGCTCCCCGGTCACAATCCTTTCGAGGAAACTGGCCACTACAGACGTGGACTCTGAGCACCTTGGTGTCTTGCGTCGCCCGTGGATACGGTCTAAGAACAGCCGGTTCCCGGATAGAGTCCTGGTCATGGCGAAACGTAACTACAAAGTTTACGCCGACCTGGGTGTTTCCGACCAGTACATGGTTCGGCAGTTGTCCGTGCTCGATACAGGAGCTGGGCCAAATTTCTTGGTTGAATCGATGATTCCGCCGCACTTGCGGTCTCGCGTTCGTGCGGCGCCGCAGATCGATATAGCGGATGCGAACAATCGGCCACTTTCGACTGTGGGAGTAATAGACCTGCTCGTCAGGCTTGGCCGCTACGTGGCGAAGCTCGATTTCTTGGTTTGCAAGCAACTCGCTGCGCCGGTTATCCTCGGTTGCGACTTCTGTGACCGCTTCGTCGATGCAATTCGACCGCGGAAACGAACCATCGAAATGGAAGATGGGACTACTGTACCGATCGTTCGGCGTCCCCTGCGCCGGGCTTTGAAGAAGCAAGTTCCTTTGCCTGCTGCGCAGGAGCCCACAGCCGATGAACGGAAGTCTACGAAGCTCCGAGTCGCTCGGTCTATTTGCATCCCGCCTGAATCGCAGGTCTGGGTTACTGTGACGTCTCCACAATGTGGCTTACAAACGGTACAACCGTTGCCTGCGTTACAGGAGAAGCATCAGCTTGCCCTTGCTAATGGGATTGTTTTCGTCGAACCCGAGAAGCCTTTTCAGGTGCTGGTTGCGAACTTCAGCCGTTTTCCTCAACGGTTGGTTAGGAGCCAAGTTATTGGTTCGTTGCTTCCGCACCCTGCGGCTATAGTGCCTACTAAGGTTTCTATTGCCGAGGTTCTCGGAATCCTCGAAGCTGAGGAGGGGGAGGCGGAACGGAACAATTCCGAAACGACTGGACCGAACAGTTCGTCGGAAGATGCTACGCCGACTTCGTCGGATGCAAATAACCGCAGCCTGTCGAAGGAGGCAGTGCCGACCTCGTCGGACAGTAATGATTTGGACCTGAGTGCTGCTGACACGAAGGATAAGGCAGTACAGGAACTGGAGTCTCTGGATCTTGAACATGTCCCAGAGACTCACCGCGATAAATTGCGGCACATGCTCGAGGAGTTCACGCCCATGTGGGATGGCACACTGGGTAAGATTGGTATTACCGAACATCGGATTGATTTGCTACCGAATACTCGGCCCATTTCGCAACACCCTTACAGGGCGGGACCGACAGCTCGGCAGGAGGAGAAAGCTCAAGTTGAGAAGATGCTCCGCGCTGGAGTTATCGAGCCGGCTCAGTCACCTTGGGCATCGCCGGTGGTGCTCGCGCCCAAAGCTGATGGGTCTTGGCGATTTTGCATCGATTACCGCAAGCTAAACGCGGCTACGGTCAAGGATGTGTATCCTATCCCACGAATGGATGAATGCATCGATTCGTTGGGCGACGCGAAAGTGTTCACAACCCTAGATGCGAATTGGGGCTATTGGCAAGTTCCCGTGAGGGCCGAGGATCGTGACAAGACAGCCTTCGTTTGTCATGAAGGATTGTACCGATTCAATCGGATGCCCTTTGGGTTAACGAACGCGCCAGCCACTTTTCAACGAGCAGTGGATATTTTGCTAGCCCGCTTTAAGTGGAAGACTTGCCTGGTATACCTGGATGACATCATTGTCTACTCCAGCAACCTGGATGAGCACTTGACCCACGTACGGGATGTGATGCGAGTCCTACGCGATGCAGGCATTACGCTCAAGCTCAAGAAATGTGAGTTCTTTACCGAAACCGTCAGGTATCTCGGCCATGTTATCCGTCCGGGACGGCTTTCGATTGACGAAGTACGCGTGAAATCCCTCAAAGAGGCTAAGCATCCGAGGACGCAGACGGAACTCCGATCTTTTCTCGGCTTGTGCAATGTGTATCGCCGCTTCATTCCGAACTTTGCGGATATCGCTGCACCTCTGAACGAGCTTCTTCGCAAAGGCCAGCCAGTCGACCTGGAAGAATTCGACGACCGCAAGGTCGCGGCTTTCTCGTCGCTCGTGGACGCGGTGACATCGCCACCTGTTTTATCCCTGCCTAGGGCTGGTTTGCCATATGCAGTAGATACGGATGCGAGCGACTACCAAGTCGGCTGTGCCCTATTCCAGACCACCAATGATGGCGAGCGATTGCCAATTGGGTATTGGTCAAGGAGCCTCAACGTTCACGAGAGGAATTACTCGGTATCCGAGAAGGAGTGCTTGGCAGTTGTCTGGGCGTTACAGACACTGCGGCCCTATCTTATGGGGACCCGCTTCATTGTCCATACCGATCATTCGGCATTACGCTGGCTACTCTCTATAGCAGAGCCATCTGGCCGCTTGATGCGGTGGAGACTTCGCTTGTCGGAATTCGATTTCGAAATCCGTTACAAGAAAGGACTCCTGAACACTCAGGCTGATGCACTGTCCCGCTTGGAAACAGCGGCTGAAGCTGCGCCAGTCGATGATCTGGAGATACCGTGCTTCCTCGTGGAAGACGGCTCGAGCGATGCCGATGAAGAATCGGAAGGATGGGACATCTACGATGCTGTTTTAGCCGTGTCTGACACGCAACCCGAACCGGGCTCTTTCGTACCGATCAAGCCGGAGGAACTCATCCGGGAGCAGCACACCGACCGTTTTTGTACGGAGATCCGTAGTCGTCTAAACGGTGGAGCACAGTTGCCTTTCGTCGAGAACGACCAAGGATTTCTAATCCGAACTGTCGGAAACAGGCCACAGATTGTGGTTCCGCACTCACTTCAGTCACGAGTACTGCATTTGTCGCACTACGCGAAGTTGTCAGCCCACCCTGGTGGCAGGAAGTTGTACTACACCTTACGGAAGGACTTTTACTGGCCAGCAATGGCTTTCGACGCGTATGCCACTGTTCGTGGATGTTCTGACTGCGCGAAGAACCGCGTCAAACTGCGGAAGTACTCCAAGAAGTTGGTACTCTTCCCTGCTAGGGCTCCCTTGAATTCGTGGCAATTGACTTGCTCGGCGAGTTTATCCGCACTCGCCGGGGAAACCGGTTTCTACTTGTGATCACCGACCGTTTTTCTAAACTGGTACGGACTGTGCCTTTGACGAAGGTTACCGCCAGCGCGGTCGCCCAAGCTTTCGTTACACACTGGGTTTTTGTCTACGGACCGCCGATTGACCTGTTATCGGACAATGGACCGCAGTTTACGGCTAAGTTCTTTCAGGACGTTTGCCGCATCTTGCGGATCCAAAACTGGTTTACGACAACATACCACCCCCAGAGTAATGGGCAGGTTGAACGTTTTAACCGCACAATGCTCAATGCATTACGGACATTCGTTGCCGAACATCCGTCGGAGTGGGATCAATACACCGATGCGGTGACATATGCCTACAATACGCAGGTTCATCGCACTACTCAGATCTCGCCGTTCGAGCTTGTGCTATCACGCGTTCCACCTTCGGTGGCTATCGAGCCACAGCCAACTTTGGAGAAGTTCCCCTCGCCTCGTCTACACAGGGACGCCTGGAAGGCCTGGCTTAAGAACATCATTCCTACAGTTAGGCAAAACATCGATAAGGCACAAGCCGCGTACAAGCGGAATTTCGACGCACGAATGCGCAGGGATGCCCCTCAGATCAGGGAAGGTAACTACGCCTTCCTACGGAAGGAATACTATAACCCGGAAAAGGAGAAGAGGCATAAGCTCTCTCCTATCGCGGACGGCCCCTACAGGGTTATTTCTATCACCGATACAACGGTTGTCCTCGATATTGAGGGTGAACACGAGCGTTTTTCGCGCGATCGCGTAACGCCTGCGCCACAGCCTGTTCGTCAGGAAAAGCAACCGGAAACGCCGGACAGCGCTACGCCTACTGTGGACCAAGCCGCGACAGCGGGAGAGCGCGCTTCGTTGTCAGTCCTGCCACATCCTAGCCGCGGACTTGCTGATTTGCCGGCAAAGCCGGAAGCTAACCCGCCAGTCTCGAACGCCGCACATGTCCACACGCGGATACTGGCCCCTCAGGGGATACTCACCACCACCCCGACGCTCCAACTGAGGAGGGGGAGGAGGAGGTAAGTCGCTCGATCTCGTTGTCGCCGTCGTCGACGGAAGTGCCTTTGCAGGCCTCCGGGCCGCACGCAAGTCGTGGTGAAAGCACGCGGACGCGCGACGTACAGCCGAAGATTCGGAAAGAAGCGAGAAACGCGCAGTTATCGCGGAAGCCTAAAGAGGAACGCACCACTTCGGTGGAGCACGAAGCCGGAGAACCGGAAGAACACCAGGATGTAGCTGCTGCAGAAGTCGCCGCTTCGCCCGCGGATAGCACTGTACGGCCGTCACAGACGGAAGGACAAGAGCCTGCCCCAGCTGTGCAGCGTGAGACCGGTATGCCGGAAAAGAGGGTGGTAACCACCGCAGCAGCCACGTCGAATGCGGAAAGTACAGTGGTAACCACCGCAGCAGCCACGTCGAATGCGGAAAGTACATGCCCGCCGCAGTCGGAGCCCGGCAGCGGCAGCGCACTCGCGTCAAAAGAAGCCGGAAGACCGGAAAAGAATCCTGTCCAGAAAGACCGTGTTGTTACGGCAGACCCGATTTCGGGAGATTTTATTGAAGCATCGAGTGATGAAGCCGTTGAAAACACGGAGGCAACCGCCGCAACAGCAGGCCGACATGCCACAGTAGGTGGGCAGCAGCCCAACGCTGCACACGCGCGCACGCTGCGCCAAGTGTCTGGCTTCGCCGGCGATCCGCCTCCAGTGGAGGGTGACAACACACGAGCCGGGCACGTGCCCGCTGTAAGGCTTGCGGCCGCCGGAAACGGAAATTCCGAATTTGAATCGGCAACGCACAGCCGTGCAACGGCGCAGGCCCCACCGCCAGCAATGCTTGGCAAGGCGTCGCCTCGGCACGTGCCACGGCACCACTCGCTGGCACACCGCATTGCGGACCGTTCACCCTCACTTCGGGAGATCTTGCCGGAACGCCGGAAGCTCGCTATTCGAGAACACCGAAGCTCGGTAACAGCCCGACAATACGGGAAGGAAAGCCAGAACTCTGGAAGCCGGAATGACATGGAAACACCATGGTCAAAATGGCTCTCGCCTGGCGTACAGGATGTCTTGCCGTCAGGACGGAAGCCGAAAGTAACCAATGAAGCCCACGACGGGAGAGGTAACAACGACACCTCGAGAGAGGATACATCGACAAAGCCGCATCCTGCGCGGAAGGTCCTCGATGAGGAGTATGTCATTGACCGTCTGATAAGTCACGGCTACGCCCCTGACGGGGAACTACTGTATCGAGTCCGTTGGTACAGCTACGCCTCTTCAGAGGATACGCACGAGCCCATTGAGCACTTGCCTCGCTCGAAGGTCTTGCAGTACCACCGTCGCACACGGACACCGATACCGGCTACGCTGGACAAGGCCCAAGTGGGTTGACCACCCACGTCTCTATTGAGCACAGCCGTCCCAGACGGAATATGCCGCCTCATGCGGACAGTATTGCATTACGCAAGAATATGCCGCGTCAAGCGGATGCAACTTGAAGTTAACTCGAGATCACTTAGCCGCCTCAGGCGGACCAGGCCGCTCTAAGTGGACAGCTTTTCGCTGAACAAACATGCCGCGAAATGCGGAAGCCACTTACAGTGGAGAAGAAGATAAAGAAGAAAGAAGCCTAAGAAGAAGGAGAAGAAGCCAGGAAACTGGAAGGAAGACTAAGAAGTTTTATCGCTACAGCCGCTTGTGCGGAAAAGTTACCCCTCTCTTGTGGGCCATTCGCAACAGCCTCAAACGAGGTATTGCCCACTGAGAAGGGGGAGAACAGGAAGAAAAATGTGGGCCAAGCCAGCAGGGCTGGTGAAGTTTACCTCTAACTATTGAGTTCGCCCCTCATCATCAGGGTCTACTACGGACTACTACAGCCCGTCAGGGATCTCGAGCCGGAAAATTACGCGCCGGACGGTTCAGCACCTGGGGTGCCCCCACTACCGGGAGCCCCGGAGAAGCGCTGTGCCGCTATTGCCTGCAACTCCGACTCGTCGGTCACCGTATCGGGAACGGCCACTCCCACGCCTCGAAGGAAGTCGCGAATGACGCCGCTCGCGGAGTGAAAGAAGAACTGCCGCCCACGGCGGATGCTACATCCTGAGCCCACGGGCCGGTCGGAGCGGGAGCCGCTACAGCGGGCGGGTCAACGATCACGACTTCGTCGTCATCTCCCGTAGCGTCGGGCTCCCAGGCAACCCCCACTGGGCTCCCCTCATCCATGGGACTTCCTCCCTCTGCAGGGTCATCACCGTCATCGTCGACGTATACGAACCCACGCGGGTGCCCTTCCGGGATATATCGCTCCTCTCGGCGGCGACCAGCCGCCTCAGCGGGACCAATTACCTCCCAAATCCATGGGTCAAAGTATACGAAGTCGCCGGCGTTGACGTTCCGTCCGGGAGAACGGTCCGACTGCCGACGGACCCCGTCGGAAACCTGACTAGCAGGCACCTCATTCCAGTCAATCTGGTCAATGACGTCCACCAACGCGGTGGCTTCGCGCGCATTGCGGACCGAGCCGAGCACTTCGGAGAGGTCCAACGCTCGGATCGCTTGCCGGATGAGTTCCGGGATGAACCAAACTCGGTACGAATCATATGCCTCGATGAGGAGGAAAGCCGCAACGCGGACGGTCCATTCTGTTGCCAGGATGCTCCACAGGTCGCGAGGCGGATCATTCATGAAGTACGAGCCTATGTAAGTTAGGCAGGGCGGTAGCTCTACGTGACACCCTCGTGGGACTTCGACTGCAGGCCAGAATGACGGCAGCGGCAGGTATCGCCCAGTATGGGAGTGACGCGCAATGCGTTCCACCTCCGTGCACTGGTACGGCACCAGTACCCCGAAGCGGGAACGCCATTTCCTCTCGAAGCGGAGGCCTTCATGAAATTGAGACCGTCCAGGACGGCGAAGGAACCGGAACTCGGCGCGAAGGATCGGCCGCGCCCACAGGATCAACTCCTGCTGCGGCTGAACGGTATCCGAATATCGGTCAATTTCGTCCAACGCGTTGGCTAGATGGTCGCCGTAGCCGACCTCGCCGAAAGTTCAGTAACGTGCCACATCGTACTGGTACTGTGCCGGCACCGGATGTTCGTTCGGAGCTCGGAAGTGTCGCGCGTACCCAATGCGGGCCATCTCATTGCGAGCGAATTGTCTCGTCTCGTTTCGACCTACAAACAGGCAGCTCGGTATAACCGCAACGCGGGCGATCCAGTCCCATGAACGGGTAACGTCAGCAGGAAGCCCACCAGGGAGTTGACCGTCGACAGCGTACGAGTCGACGAGCTCTGTATCCCGAACGGCTTCGGCGTCAAACCAGGGAGCCTGGGCAAAAAGGAAACTGTGCCGGTGCGGATCCCGGATGCGTAACGCGCCTGCGGTAGGCCATCCACCCAGCGTAGCTGGCATCTCGGCGTTGAACCAATCCCACACGGGCGCGGGACCAGCCTGAGCTGGAGCGTGATCTTGTCCGGAAGAACCCGGCTGGGAGGCAGCCGCCGACTGCGGGAGAGGAACAGACCGGAACGGCGGGTTCGATACTTGCATGCGTGCCGTCGAGGACGGAGGGCCGTTCGGTGCGTTGGACATCGCGGGAGGGCTCGAGATGACGAGGTTCGCTACTGACACCGGAGGTGTTGGTGGCTCCGAACAGTTCTCGGCAGACCCGTCTTGGGAGACTTCCTTATATACCTCCATCGCGAGGCGTATCGAGCCGACGGAGTCGGTGTCTCAGCCTGAGAAGGGGGAGATGTAGAGCAAAACGCCCTTTGTGGGGATGCACCGAGGTGCTTTTCATAGTTTGTTGATCCGTTACCGGCTTCGACACCTCAGGTTATGAGAGGCTACTGGGGTAGTGCCCCTATTTTGGGGTATGCCTAGGAAGGGTAGTATTTCTGCACACGTGTGCTAAGTTGGCCCGATAGCGGGTGCGCCGTGGCAAGCCTGCCACGGTTGCACACCTGTAGTGTATTGGCCGGCAGCGCCGGATAGTTAGATATTTTAATTGATATTTTCAAGTGCCGTATATAAGTGGCGGCACTTGCCGCCACTGTACGGGAAGTAAACCTCAACGAGGCCTTTGGCTCTGATCTTCTTGCCGCTTGCGCTCGGTCACCAGCCCCATCCTGGGGAATACCGCCGCAATTCCGGGCTGATCAACCAACCTCCGTCCCTGAGGAGTACTAATCCGTCGTCACGGCACTTTTCTTATCCATTTTATTGTTTTCATTTCCGTCTTACGGCTTTCACTACTCTGCCCTACATTGTAGGTTTGTCCCATTTGTCTCGGGAGTTTTCCCGCTTATCGCGAGTCAGTGCTCCGCAGTGCGGCTCGTTTGTTGATCTTTTGTCGTCCCATACCGTTGGGCTGGATACCCCACTCGCTGTGGCTCGCCGGAACCATCCGGATACCTACGCCGATTCTACCCCTTCTACCTCCGACTGCACGCCCAGATCGGGGCCACCCGGATTTACACCCGGCTCGTGTTGGCCCTATCGGAGGGTTCTGCCGCTCGACTGCCCTTCACAGGGAGCAGGGCCTGAACACCCTGAGGTGCTCGTCCGCGACGCGGCTTGTTGTTTTCCCGTCGAGGGTTTTGCACCACAGTTGCACTGCTGCTGAAAGATCAGGTCTAGTGCAACAGCCAATGTACTGAACTTGTGCTCTGACGCTGATAAAGTCTTCTTTTGAACGTGGTTGCTTCACAGATCGAAGTTTGGCGCCTCGTTCAATGAGCACAGTTCCATCGGGCTTCGTTCGAATATTCATACCATTAAAGGTAGCACAATCACTCTCCTGGAGACATTTTCGTGGTTTCGACTCGAATTTCTTTGAGTATCTCTCTTCATCTTTTAGAAAATTTCTGGTTCCGTGCCCAAAGGAGTCATAAACCTGTAGGATTGTAACGCCTTCTAGGTTCTCACCCGATCTCTTGTACAAGACACAAGGGTCTGCCAAAGTTGGAGTCATCTCAAGATTCTTCTTGTGGTGTGTTTGATAAGTAACAAACCAATGGAGTCCGCTCTCGGGTATTCCGTACAAAGGTGTCAGAACTTTCAGCACCTTACCAGGGTTAAGGTTCATTTCCTGTGGCGGACGGAGGAAGATCTTTCGCTCGATTGGCGACTCAGATTGAATGTACGCTTGCGATATGTCTCGGACGTACGCAGTGTGTCCTGGAATCATTGCAGAAAGAGCTATGGCTAACCTTTGCCCAACACGACTAACAGTTGGCGATTTCGTGGCGATGTCCAACGCCCCTCGATCTTTGTAGTTCTGAGCTACTAGACGCGACTTCTTCACAGCCTTTCCTTCTACAGACTTCACAACGTCCACGCATCTTGAACCATATATACGAGTCCCTCGAGGAATCTGATCTAAATCCACGACTTCTAACGTACCCCGTTGCTTCAGTCCATTCAATTCCTTCGTTCGCGCATCCGAAATATCTTCATGTGTTGGTGAGGCTGACACATCTTCTGCACTAAATGTCCCTCCAAACATTGCTGCTACTTCTTCTGCGGTAGGCTCTGAGCTCTCTTCTACAGAATCCCCTCCAGCAGCTTCAGTGTTAGCACAGCTATCTGTTGGTAGCTCTGACTTCTTGACGGGCTTTACAACATTTGAACGGAATATGCGGCGGCCATGAGAGAGTTGAACAACAACGGTTTCACCATCAAGATGTACAAAGGGGAAAGGTCCTTCCCATTTCTTCGAACTCTCTCGGTATACATAGATCGGAGCTCCGGCGGGTAGCTTCATCAATTCTTGACTGTGTTCCTTTCCTTTTGGCCCGTTGTAGTGTTTGAGACCAAAGGAGATACGTCGCTTTGCTTGCTCCTTCCTCACTGTATCCATGGCTTCATCGATTGCCCTTGCACGTTGCAACTGAGTTTCTGCAGGTGTTTGTCGTGCCGGACGTCGGAGAGCTCCAAACACGAGTAGTGTTGGACACAGACCCTCTGGGCCAATTGTATCGTTGACCGACTTCACCGCCATCTGAAGACAGTCTGCGTCATTCTCGCTTCGAGGAAGTGAGGACCGTAGTTTCAGATATGCCGAACGTAGTGGTCCATGATATCTTTCTACGTGCGACATGGTAGACGGAGACTCGATCGGAGCTGGCATGACTGTGATCCCGTCTGCCTCTGAGAGTTCCAAGAACTCCTTTGAGACAAAGTTACTTCCCTGGTCGACGCGCAGAAAGTCGGGAGGACCCAAATAAAGTCGGGACCAGCAGCGAAGAAAAGCTTTCCATACCTCATCAGACGTCATCCTTCGCAAGAATAAAGCGGCGTTGAAGTGTGTAGCTTCGTCGACGGCGTGTAGTATTGGCTTCTGGTTGATATACATCACGTCGATAGCTACAATGTGGTTAAATCTGTGATTGTCCATACCCACAGTCAGCTTGAATCTTCTCGGCCGTCTTGCGTTCTCGGCACAAGTTACGCAAGCTTGTGTAAGTTCATCAATTGCGGTTCGCACTTCAGGTGTCATTTCATCAGGACGGGCTCTCTTAAGGACATTTGTGAAGGCTTGGACGGTTGGGTGACCAAAAACGCGATGCAGCTTCCTCAACTCTTGATTCTGTGTAGAGAGAGTATGAGAGGTCTCCATTACTCCAGTTGTGAATCAGGAAATAATTCTTGAACGTTAGAGGCTGATGCAAATGCTTGTACATGACTTCGCGTTTCTGGAGACTAATTTCCAGTCCATATCGACCATGTCCTTCATACTGAGAAGGCTTGGTACGTTGTCATTCACAATCTGGAATGCCACATCTATTACCAAGTTCAAATCCTTGAGGGAACAGGTATGGTAGCGGTCCCAACTGGTGTGCTGCTTCCACCGAGACCCTTGAGATGCTTAACGTTGTGGCGATCAATGGTGCAGGGAACTTTGAACTGCTCACAGTATGCCTTGTACTGGGAGTAAGACATCACTGAGGATCGATTAGCACAGGTATCGATGTAAAGTCCACGGAAGTCCTCACATTCTCCTCTCTTCAACTCTTCCTCTATAGTAGCCATAGCCGCGAGTCGATCCCTGTGGTATCCAATTCCATGCAAGAATGAGGCGTTCGCCAAAAGAACTTCATCAGCTTGATGCAACGACATATCATCCTGTACGATGTACGCTGCCTCCTCCTCCGAGTCTTCATCACTGCCCAAGGCGTCGCTATCGCTCGAGTAAACGATATTGACAGCGTCTTCATTGCTTTGCTCATTTGTGAGGTCTTGCTCATTTGTGAGGTCTTCAATGACGTTTACAAGGTCCGTAACAGTGACATAAGCAGACGGCCGATTGCTCTTCATCTTTTCAAATGCGTTTCGAATCTCCTGCTGAGAATGCCTTGTGCGAGCTAAATGATTTTCGCCACACACGTAGCAGCCCTTCTTTCCTGCCAGCCACTTCGATGAAATTCTGCTGCCACGACGATCATCCTTTCTCCGCCTGCTATGATTCCTCAAAGTCTTCCTTGCATCACCCCCGTATCGATTCCCGAGGCTGTAGAATGCGCTACTGTCAGATCCTGAGCTTTGATGGCACGCAACGAACGCTTCTGCAGATCTGGGTTCATTTGATAGGAACGTAGCGATACGGCTAGGAGCTTCCTGTGATGATGCGGGAACACGTTCCCGTAACGATTGAGCTATCTGAGAAGTATCTGTTGAGACTATCAACTGGTCTCGTAAGAAGTTGTCCGTTCTGTACCTGGTCAAGTTGGTTCTGGAGTTGCACGAGTCTGTGACAAAAGGATCGGAATACTTCAAGCTCACTCTTATTGGGATTCTCTCGCATAGCTTGGGAAGTCTCATAGATTGCCAAAGGATTAAAGTCCTGTTACGTTGCTCAGGGTTGATGTAGTTGTCAACCAGCTTCTGCCAAATACCTGGTACGAATCCCCAACTCGTATTCCTTCATGAAAATTGAAGAGCGTCATCACAGAGAATGGCTGGGAGTGCTTCTGCCTTCTCTTAATCCGACAAGCGAACATTCTGGCCATCGAATCGTAAAAATCGAGAGATGTAGGTCTATCAATACTCCATAGGAACATCTTCCTTGCATGCCTTGAGCCATATTATGAAACATTTCGCTAGGAGTTGAATGCTGGCCTGACTTTCTTGAGAGTTGTTCCATGCTCGTCGTGAAATGAATTTGCGTAAACATTTGGAAGTGGTTTCGAGAAGCCGCATGGTGCTGGTTTGTCGATTGTTGCAGCATTGGCGCCTGGTGGGGAACGTCGGTTTCCGCGGCTGATCTCTCGTTTGGATGCTGGTGAACATACGTTTTCCCACTCTGGAGTGGTGCATCTGAGGTTGACGGAGGGTTGAATCCGACTTCAGGCTCCGGTTGATCTGGGTGTGTCCCGGCATTCTTGCATGTTCTGGTGCGCAGGGTGAAATGTCGGAATGGAGCACCGTTTGCTGGCTAGGTGAGTCTGCTGTGAGGGTATATAAACTTTAGGCTGCTGAAGGCAGTCACAGAGCTCTAGCTCGTCTGTAGCCTTGCTGACGACGAACCCAAACGCCGTTGTTTATCAAGTAGTTAATACAGCGCACAGTACTACTCTAAGACAATGTGTCCAAAAGTTTCTGGACGAAAGTAAGATGTGAACTCGTAACACCAATTCACACTACGCGAGGCACCATTTCCTTTGAAACGCGTCATACACATCTCCTTCGAATAATTCAAGGTTCTTCCTTGTACTTCTTTCATGATCTGCTGGTTGACCAGTTTGGGGTGGTGGATCGGGGGTCTCGCAGCGTCGTAAAGCGGCTTCATTGAGTGCGGAGAAGCCTTGCATCAAGGGCTACAACGGTCTCCATGGTACTCAGGTTAAAAGTTGCTCCGCGAGGGCTTCCCGGCTCCAATTCCGTCGGGTTCTGACATGATCAGCTAGTAGTTGTTCAATTGTGGTTGACGTACAGCTATAACTGTTAAAACTACAGCCCAAGTTGGCAGTCTATTGCGGACAATGCATGTGACTGCGTAAATGTCCGCTTAAGACGGCCCTGTTGGGGCTGTACTGTCGAGGTCTGAATTTCACGAATCAATCTTTCACCGGCCTTGTTTGGCTGAGTGAGAGAATTTCTGCGATTCTACTGGCGATAAGATCGCTGCGTTTGAGGCTCTGTGAAGGAAACGCTCGAGATTATATGTGTAGTGCATATGCGGTTGGGATAGTAGTTGTTAAATTAATCGATGATGATTCTCTTCTACTGCTTTTGCGCAAGTAGAATATACTTAAATACTGATGATTAGGTTAGATCAATACCTACTTCGAAGAGTTGGTCTCTCAAATCACTCAATTCATTCAGATATTTCCTCCGTAAGACAACAATTCAAAGTAACAAATGTTGATCTAAAACAACACTAATTGTTTCCTAACTTACTGTTTAACAACGACAATGCGGGGCTTTCGGAGTTCAATAGGTTCGAGCGATCAGGTTTGCATAAGGGATACCACCAACAAGGCCATTCGAATGTGGCATGAACTCGGAGAACATCCCCAGTCGGAGGAGGAAAGGTATTCTGCCTGGCCGACCTCAAGGAAGGAAACGTCGGACTGGAATTTACGAGGGAAGTGCATTAGCCTACGCCAAGGATTGTATGGCTCGCGGGATGCATGAGTATCTGTGGACGTCATTTTTGACGGAATGACGCGGTGATGGTTGACAACCAACAGAAACAGACAATCGCGCAGGGGGTACCAGCCAAAGAATGGCAATGTGCAGTAGTGGCACAAAAAAAATCAAAGTAGTAACGGCAGAAGCCCACGCCAACTCAGACGAGGCTCGAATATAAACGGCTAGAGTCAGCGTCAACTTCCAGACACAGACATCGAGACAACGGCTAAAGCTGTGCCAGACTTCGACACACAACGCTCGAAACGAGGATTAAAGCCCTACGCCAACTTCATGAACGGAGACATCGAATAAATCGGCAAGTTGCGTACAACTCAGAACAGCAAGCTTGAAAAGACTTAAAGAAAGTGGGAGCATCCCCCAGACGTAGGCAAAAGGTGTTGATAAAAGAAAGAAAAAAAGGAGGGAAGGCCAGATACCATAGTGGCCAAGAGGTAATAGTAAAGGAGCCCACCACACTAAAGGGAGAGAAAAGGGAACGGTTTGAAGGCAAGGTTGACA
>VCMS01000340.1:0-14249 GCA_022539475.1 Gracilaria domingensis
CACAACTCCGCAGGCATCGAAATCCTTCCTCGTTCCCCTGCGGTGTAGAATCATTACGCTACTCACATCCCCAAAGTCCCACCCGCTCATGGATGCTATGTGCATCTACAAGAGATCGATGACCCCAGTGGGATCACAGCTCCGACTGCCCCAAGGTTGCACAATATACAAGCGAAAACCGCGTACTGAATCTCCGTCATAAGCGCGAATGACGCAGTATTAACAATTGCCGGAGCGGCCTCCCCTATTAGCGAGCTGAGGGCAGATAAACGACATGCTCTGAGAGCCACGTCGATAGACGCGAGTCAGCTCGCAACACGCGCCGAGACCGTTGGAAGTGGCTCCAATGAGCAGATACACATTACAAAGCCACTGATCGAACACTCCCTCTACACGGCTCGGGATGAACCGAACTCGGGAGTGGCTCTACCCCCGAAGGTGCTAGATAACCCATGTGGCGGTGTTGCACGGGGAACGCGCATACGTTGCGTATCAGTTACTACGTCGGTTGACACCGAGATATGCCGTATGCTCTCAGCCGGCTCCGGGCGTGAGAGGTAGGGAGAGCCCTGTCGGCGTGTCGACACGAACCGAACGTCTTATCGTCGAACTCCCTGGAACGTCACAAAAAGAAGCCTGTAATCAAAAAAGGCAAAGGTAAACCGTAACACCCATGAGTGGAGCGGACGTCGAAGTGGTGGCGTCTATACATACTCGTTTATCGACAAAGATCTCGACTTCCCCCAACGATAACCGCACTCTGCGAGCATTCTGACTCTGTATGGCGAGTACGAATTCCAGTGTATACGGTATATGTACGAATCCCTGCCCCATGATCTACCCCCTATTCCGCGAATCAAGCGAACAGATCGGGAGTTCGCCAAGTCCTGCAGCGTTCAAGGAACCTACCGCCTTGATTGAACCACTTCCGGATAAGAGGTCACAATGCTACAAAGATGTCTCCTGACTCCTTGACAAGGGCGCGGCAACCTCTACGCGTCCTGAGTGGGTACCGTGCCACCTCTCTCAGAGAAGGCCTCTAGAGATCTTTGGAGGTTCACTGCAGCATCTCCGAGAGGAAGGTCAGTGAAGAACGAATCACGATCACAGTAACCGCTTCAAACCGTGTTCTGCTAGCTGGCGTATTTAAAGTCAGTGGCAACAACAAACGGCATCTCCAGGAAGGAGCTTGCAAGTCTTGCACTCCTTTTATTCAGTTTGCACCACTCGGCTTTTAGAGCTCGCAGCTTCAAACACGCGATCATCTAGCGCGACGATACAGAGAGCGCGTGCCGTATCACGGATGAGCGGACGATGAGCTCCTCTGACCGATACGCTATCCAGGAGGTCGATTAGACCAGTTCTCACTGAGAGCGTCGCATACTAGACAGAAATCATCGCAGCCGAGGCGCAGTTATCAACAGCAATATCAAAGCTAATCGGCAGTGAGTCCGAGAGAATACTTGCGAAACGTGTCCTATCTCGACTCGCTTGTGAAGTAAAGAAGTCTCCGCAAAATGCCGTCCGGAACCTAGCCCGGAGATGTCACTGACTTCGCCGCTCGTAAGAGTGCTATGTGCGGTGTGGAAAGGTGACTACCACCAGCGATCACCTTCGAAGAATCCAGGCCAATTGCCATCGTGCAAGCGCACGACCCGAATACCTCGATCATGGCAGTCCTGGGTGACTATTCTCGCAAAGGAGGTCTAGGAGATACTCACTCTTGTGCCGGAAAGAAAGGTTCGAGGTCGCTATGCGGATTCATGGACCCAAAGTAGTCCGGTCAATCCCGTCGGTTCTACCTGAGCTCAATCCATCCAGCGCGAAACAGCGAGGTAAAACCTAGGTATCAAGCAGTCCGGCTACCTGTACGTAAGACCAGGCTGGTAATATGCGACCCAGGGCAGTGAATTGCGCCTGCGAACCGAGTCCGTGGCTCCTTCCGTCGCAGATACCAGCGACAAGACCGCTTCGTTTTCCCAGACGGGTCAGAGACGATGGCTTCAACACCACTACTCGGCATACCCAAACCCCCTCGACACCCATCCTTTGACCCGAACCGGAACCCAGCATGTCGTTTATGCTTGTCAACTACCCGCCCTTGCTGCGAGTGGATGCCTGCCGAAGTCCGGAACAAGTTGCTCCAGCAACGTGAGCAAAATTACACCCATCGGGTTGATGAAGGTTATTTCCGCCGTCGGATGCCATTTACTGGAGGCCAGGCACGTCGACCCGGTAATGTCGGTAGCCAGGAAGTCGCGCCGACAATAGCGCTCCGATCCCCGGAAGTTCTCAACCAGCCAATAGAAGTCCCCGCCGTTCGGCCTTTATCCTGGAGGAGGAAGAACCACATCATCCTGAAGAGGAGGAAAACGCTCAGCAGGACGCGTAGAGGCGCCGCGCCCTGTCAAGGATGACAGCCTCAATGGAGGTCCAGCCGTTGAACGGAAAGCCGTTGCGGAAGAAGGACTCCATCATGAAGTGTTGAACTGTGAGATTGACACTTCCGAACCGGTTTACTTGTTTAGGAGTCAGAACTACAAAGTCCTGACAGCCCTCTATCACAAGCCCCGCCTAACACGGATGATCACAAGTGTTCTGGACACAGGAGCATCCCCAAACCTGGTACACACCCGCGCTTTACCGCCCGGATGGGAGTCTCAGTTATTACCGATCAAGGCTCCCCGTGTATCGGATGCGTCCAACCGTTCGATGAATATTCTCGGCGTAATACCCCTGGATATCCGACTCGGTAACTTGAAGGTACGGATCCGGTTTCTTGTATCTTCCAACCTGGCAGTGGACTGTATCCTGGGCACATCCTTTATAGATCGATACATCAAAGCGATCTACCCCGGGGAACGGAAAATTTCGTTCTACAACTCACCACCCGTGGCCCTTCTTGACGCACACAAAGGTTCTCGAGATGGGAAGCCCATCCCCGCTCGCATCCCGAGACACACGGCATCACAGAAGCTTCGTGTCGCTCGCTCCATCATGCTCCCTCCTATGTCTGAGACGGCTGTCTTGGTTCAAACCGATACAAGTGGAATGGTTTACTTACAGAACAAGATTCAAACCGTTCGCCGGAACCTGCAACTACTGGCAAATGGAGTGATGGAAGTTCTTCCGAACCGGCCATTCCATGTATTGGTGGCCAACATGAGCGAACGACCCACAACTCTATCGAAAAACACCGTAGTCGGCGAAGCTCAACCAGCCCCCGCTGCTCTTTTCTCCATCACCAACCCCACTATCACACAAGTCGACGAGGACGTCGACAGCCCTAAGAAGGGGGGTACAAAAGACGAGATTGAGTCACCGGAAGCGGACTGGACATCGACAGTGCACATCGGTGAAGAGTACGAGCCGCAGCGGAATAAGATCATTCAGCTGCTTTCCGAGTACGCTGATATGTGGGACGGACACTTGGGAACAATCTCGGCCGCAAAACATCGGATTGAACTAGATCCTGATGCACGTCCAGTGCACCAAGCCCCCTACCGATCCGGTCAGAAGGCCCGAGAATGGGAGAAGGAGCAAATCACAAAGATGTTGAGGGAAGGAGTAATTGAACCGTCTTCGGCAGAGTGGGCTAGCCCCGTCGTCATCGCCTTGAAGAAGGATGGCTCCTGGCGCTTCTGCATCGATTACAGAAAGCTCAACGCCGTCACAGTTCGTGACTCTTACCCGATACCACGGATGGATGAATGCATTGATTCACTGGGAGACGCAAGAGTGTTCTCTACCCTTGACGCCAACTCGGGGTATTGGCAAGTGGAAATAGACAAGCCCGATAGGGACAAAACTACTTTCACCTCCCACGTGGGTCTCTACCGCTTTATTCGGATGCCATTTGGTTTGAAGAACGCCCCTGCGACGTTTCAAAGAGCTATAGATGTCATCCTGAATAAGGTTCGTTGGCAATTTGCTATCGTGTATCTCGACGATGTCATAATCTACTCGAGCTCCGTCACGGATCATTACCGACACCTAGCTAAGGTACTTGATCTACTCCGAGAAGCCGGAATAACACTGAAGTTGAAGAAGTGCTTCTTCTTCCAGTCAGCAGTTGATTACCTGGGACATGTGATCCGACCCGGGAAGCTTCAAGTGGCGTCGAAGACTTGTGACGCTGTGACAAAAGCTAAACCACCACGGACACAGACCGAGCTCCGGGCGTTCCTAGGTCTCTCCAATGTCTACAGACGCTTCGTGCCGAACTTTGCAAGGATCGCCCACCCGCTGAACCGGAAGCTTGAGAAGGACCAACCTGTCGACCTCGAACCGTTTTCGGAAGAAGATATGGAGGCGTTCGAAGAACTGAAGAAGAGGCTCACCTCCCCTCCAATTCTATCTTTACCGAAACCCGGAAAGCCCTACATCTTGGAGACGGACGCCTGTGACCGTCAAGTCGGATGTACTCTGCTACAGCAGCAAGAAGATGAGAAAGACTACCGCCCAATCGGATACTGGAGCCGTTCGTTAACCGCGCCGGAAAGGAACTACAGCACCTCTGAGCGAGAGTGCCTGGCCATCGTATGGAGCATGCTACTTCTAAGGCCATACCTGGAAGGACAACGTTTTGTAGTTCGAACGGATCACAACGCTTTGCGCTGGCTCCTCAATATAACCGACGCTACGGGAAGACTCGCGAGGTGGCGTCTACGCCTCGCAGAGTTTGACTTTGAGGTGCACTACCGACCCGGCATAAAACATCTTCCTGCCGACGCAGTGTCACGGATGCCGACCGACGGAAATGATGAGACGCCTTTGGAGGATGAAATCCCATGCCTGTTCATAGAAGAGATGGAGACCGACACGGACTATGTTGTGGCAGATGTCCTCGTTAACGGAGAAGTCATCAAGGACGCGCTGATCAACTGGCCAACAATCACCGATGACGGTGAGCCCTTGCATGTATTCACAACCGTCCCGGAGCAACCTGACGTCACTCCGATAACGGTTGAAGAGTTCATTGCCGCCCAGGCGAGGGACCCTTTCTGCAAAGCTAAGGCCGAATCCGTCGGAGATCCTAAGTCCCAGTTTGACTACAACCGTTCCGGGATACTGTGCAGAATATCACCGATCGACGGAGCAGTACAGAGAGTCGTACCGGAGTCCCTACGGGAAAGAGTTCTTGAACTCGCTCATTTCCAACGCTTGGCTGGACACCCCGGTGCAATCAAGATGTACTACACCCTACGTCGGGATTTCTACTGGCCACTCATGTCGCAGCATGTATTTGAGACCGTCTCTCGGTGTGAACCGTGTCGAGCCGTTCGCGGAACTCATTTCAGGAACCAAAAATACTTGAAGTTGTTCCCGGCAACGGGTCCCTTCGAGTTTGTGGCCATGGACATACTCGGACCATTGCCGAAAACCGGACGCGGAAAGAGATACATATTGGTGATAACGGACCGCTTTACTAAGCTCACTCGAGCCATACCGCTGTCGGACACGAAGGCCGCTGATATCGCTATCGCGTTCCTCGAGAATTGGGTCTACCCTTACGGGATTCCTACTTACCTCCTCACCGACAATGGCCCGCAGTTCGTCGCCAAGTACTTCGAGTCGCTCTCTGCTGATCTCGGTATTACGCACGCTCTCACGACGGCATATCATCCGCAGACGAACGGGCAGGCCGAAAGGTTCAATAAGGTTTTGGTGAACCGCTTGCGGCATTACGTAGCAGAGCACCAGAAGGACTGGGATAAGTTGGTCCAGCCGTTGGTGTACGGGTACAACCTGCAGGTTCACCGCTCAACCGGATTCACTCCCTTCGACCTCTCTCTTACGCGGCACCCTCCCGGGATCGTGCTCGACGAGCCTACGTCAGCTCTCCCGCAAACGGCATCTCTCCACCCGACAACGGCTGAGACCCGTCGCGTAACACGGGCCCGAATATCGGAACTAATCAAGCTAGCCTACACCAAATTAGGCAAAGCGCAGGAGCGCTACAAAGCGTCCTTTGATTCCCGGATACGGTACACTCCAACCTTTAAGGAAGGGGATATGGTTTACTTGGACGCTCCGCCTCGGAAGAAGAATTCAACTGAGTACGAGGATATCGTCAAGAAACTGCTGCCGGCTTCGGAAGGTCCGTATAAGGTCGTTCGTGTTACCGACACTACTGTCACACTGGATATTGACGGGTTACACGATATTGTTAGTATTGACCGAGTGACGGCGGCGCCCGCTCCTGTTTCCGAGGAGAGCGCAACCCCCGCCCCCGTCACCGATTCTAGTTCCGAATCGGCCACCCCTCCTATTTCCGAAGAGAGGGAAAATATGGCTGATAAAACCAATAATGGAAGAGCCGCTACGGAACCGAACGCTCGCCCAGAAGCGCCGCACTCGGAGGCCACGCCTGCACAGCCGCTGGAAGAACCCGCTCCGGTTGAAGACAGTACCTCCGATACGCCGCTCGCTGCACACGCGACTCCGCCTACATCTCAGCCGACCACGGCTTCTACTCACCCAGAGACGGAAAAAGAATGGGTCGTGGAGAAGGTCACCGGCCACGGTACAGCCGAAGACGGTGAGGAGCTCGTACGAGTGAAGTGGTACGGTTTCAAGAAGTCTACGTGGGAACCGAGCCGCAACATTCCACACAACTTTGTAGAACGGTACTTCCGACGAACGGCTCGCGAGGACGCATCGCAACCTAAGAAGGGGGGTACGAAACGCCAAACACGGAAGCAAAGAATCCTGAAACGGTAGTCCGCCTCCAACATTCCAGAAGCGTTTCTCCGAATCCCGGCATTGGAAAGCGACAACAGCTGGCGCGGGTTACTATTGTGCTCACCATCACATTCATGAAGCACAGAATGTAACAACAACATTGAGAAACAACCCGTATATCGGAACAGATTGAGAAAAAAGCAACCCGGACAGCTTTACAGCAATGTGCTCAACGCGCGGCACACACGGGGGCGCCCAGCATGGACGCGGCACACGCGGTGGCGCAAAGCAAGGACGCGATGCACGCGGCGGCTCCCAGCAAGGACGCGCCACGCCACGGAGAGCGACAGTACCATGCGCGCATGCTCTCTAGGCCCGTATACAGCAGGGAGCGCCTGGAAGCGCCAGAGGCTACTTGCAAGGATAATCAAAATATTTGTTGGGGAAATTACCCCTCCGCAAACGGTCAAAAACGGCGATTACTTGTTTGCCCGATATCTCGGAAACGAAGCCGTTTCAGAGGCTGAAAACACGCGATTTGCGCTCCTGGCGCGCTCAAAATACTTAGGATTTTTTGAGTGCCAGCGCGCGCGCCCTACGCGTATTACTGGCAACCGATTCGGCTACTAAGCGCACAATGGATGCATCTCAGTACGGCATTCTTCGAAAAATCAATCGTTTATTTCGTGTACATCGCTGTGCATTGCTTTGCGCAATGCAACCAAACTTGATCACGCAGTCGAGCTTGAGGTCCAGAAACAGCTACGATTGCGGAACGTCCTTCGCTTCCGGTATTGGAGACTGCGGTGGCGTGACCGTTGGGTACAAAGCAAGTTCTGGTTTGAGTGCTTCGCCCGTCCATGGCTCCAATCGAAACGTATCTGTCACATCCTCAATGAGGCTTGCTTGCGCCCCTTGGAGGATACCATCCATCGCGTTGCACATGTCGTTGTGGACATCTATCGCACGCCTTGCAAACCGGTCACGGAACTCGCTGAACTGGCTCGCGTACTCTCGCAATCGAGATGCGCTCCCAGCCCATTCTTTGGCCCGTTGGAGAGCCTGTACCGCACTATTGGATCGCGGCAAACCGAGCCTCTCGCACTCATCATTCAGCGACTGCAGCGCAGTGGCAACAGCCGCATCGGTCTCATCTTCATCCGCTGTCTCGGGCTTGTTTGTGTGAGGAAGCTGTAGACTCGAAGGCTGCCCATTCTTGTCGGCTCCTGCTGCGACTTGCGTCCTTTGAACTTCATTTTCTGGAGCTTCGATGTTCGGACTTGAAACTGGAACTGCAGTTTGAACGTCCTCCGTATTGCCTTCCAAAACGGATTCTTTCGGGAAGACCTGCGCAGCCGCAGTTATGACCGGATCAGAATCAAGCAGCACTGAGCGAAGAACAGGACCGAGGTGCCCACCAGGTAGTGACTCCTTTACGAACCCTGCCGCCCTCGGAAAGTATAGTTGAACGCTCTTCCTAGGAGCATCCATCCATTCCGCCTCGGGAAGGTACGGAGGGTTGTGCAAGTACTCTTTCCCATCATCTCGCATCGCAGGATGTCGAGGGATGTCCGGAAAACTGTCGGAGTCGTAATCATACCAAAGAAAGCCCGGTCTTGGAGTCCTGTCCCAATCGATCTGACAGACGTAGTCAAGGAGAGAATCCGCTTCGGAAGCCTTGAACTCCGTTCCTCGAACAATGTTTTGAACCCCGACGTCACGGATTAAACGCACTAGCTCAGGTGGGAGGCGAAAGAGACGCCCTGCGGGGCAATTCAAATCACGATCGTGACCAAGTCTCCAGTCGCTAAACTTGAGCTGCATGCGCATACCGTATCGGGCGGCAAAAAGAAAGCTCAGGAATGCCAAGACGATCCACTCCGCGTTCAGTACCTGCCACGCAAGGGTGGCAAGGCGGTTCTCGGTCAGTAACAACGCGGAAAAGTAGGAGATGATTGGTGGCGTCGGCACGCAGAGATACCGACTCACCGCGAAGACACCCGATTCCGGAATTGTGACATAACGACCTTGGCGCAAAGGGCGAAGCAGATCATGGAATTCTTGGTTGTGCCAAGAGAAGAAGAAGCCATGGCCGTCCCGGATGCGAGCTTCGGTGCTAACGTCATCGCCCCAGTGGTCTCGATTCGAGAAGAAGTATATCTCATCGAACGGCGGTGTCCACGCTACCAAGCCGAGGATGTTATGACCAGGAGGAGGGAAGTGTCCTGCGGCAACCGAAACGGAGGGATCTCCAAACTGAGCGCGAAGCAGGAGTAGTATCGCGACCAGGCGGCTTTGGTATTCTCGCTCCGGCAGACAACGGACCCATGGCATATCCGTTGGAAGACCAGGATCCAGGCGGACACCGATGTCGGAATGAAGAGGATTAACTCGCATGTGGGCCCACCGCGCTTTCCAGGCACCATCACGGAGGCGTTTGTTGCTGGAGAAGTACCCCCTTTCGGGATTCGATGGTATTGCTGCAAACCGCTGAGCGTCGAAGAATTCCCCGCCAAGGGATACATAATGATTAACCGAGTACGGTAGTGCCACTGAGCGCGCGCCAACTCGGTTGCGGTTGCCTAAGCGTCGATGCTCAAACTCCGTATCCGGACTTACCCATTGGTTACCACTCTGAGGCATAGCTGTGAGGAACCGTTGCGGAGGAGGAGACAGGATTTGTTTAGAAAAGCAAGAGCTGGCGGCACCGGAAGTCGGAAGTTTTATGAGCAAAAAACAAGGCGAACTGGGTGGGGCACTGTATGATGTAGATCCCGAAATCGGATTTAGCGTTTTTGAGGGAATCGTTGTCCGAGGACGGACAACAAGCTAAGAAGGGGGGTCCGTAAGATACTGTGCCGTGACGGTTGCAGTGGTGGCACTGTAAGGAAACCCGCTCGTCGGATGACATTGTTGTAGTAGATATAGTAGTAGTAGTAGTCCACGTGTATGCCGGTGGCAGCTAGTGCCCCGTGATCGGTAAGTCGTACACGTGTGTGGCGACGCCAGACGAGGTATTTATTTTCGCCAGCTCGGCTGTAGCCACCATGACAGTAAACCAAGGTGCTTCCTACTAGGTTCTTCGTCTTGTTTCCCGTGGCACGGATCCTAAGTCGTAGTAGGAACCCAGCTTGTCTAAGACCTGCACAGGCTGTTCTGCGGCGATATCACTACCGTTGCACCGGCTCTCTGGCTAGGCGCGTGGTACCTTTCTGGACTGCGCGTGTCTCCGTACTCGGTTTCACCACAGAGTGCCGTGGACTACTCCGCACCTTCAACGACCGTCTTTTCCGACTCGGCAGCTCACACGGCCTTACACCCCGTGTGCCGCGCATCCACACCACCGTTCCCGGACATTCTCTTGAGTAGTCGCTCGCGCGCACTATCTCACATGGGACTCGGAGGCGGAGTCGGAGGCATGTCGGACTGGGAGTTCATTGCAAGTGTTCGATTGTTTTTGTGTGACGATAAAAATGGAAGATGGGGCGGAGAACTGCTGGGGTAAAGAGTGATACTTAAGTACAAACGGTTGGGAAGCGCAGAACGAGAACATGGTTCACTTTGTGAAAGTGAGCGAAATGTATGATATGTGATTGTACTGAATGAATGATAGGGCTTGTATGAGACGACAAGCCACAAAGTGTGATGATGTTTTATGAAAAGTAGGTAGAAGAGTAGAAAGTGTACAATGAATGAAACTGATTTCGAACCTGAGTTGTAAAGTAGTTGTAAAGTACGAGTTACAGGGAGCTTGAATACAGGATGAAAGGAGCCATTTTGGCTTCATAAATGACGTGAACGGGTTCTATAGGTTCACTCGGATTGCCATAATCTTCTTTTTTATTGAGGTATAAAAGGGGGGTGTGTCTGGGAAGGACGGGTTTGGCGTTACTGAAGTTATCGATGTTCAGTATGGATTCTCGTTAAATTATAGCGCCATCAATTTTGGCTTCAGACTTTCCTCGCCTTTTAGATGAAGCGAGTGCAATGGAAGAGGCTGGAGCGGAGTGGCTGCATGTAGATGTAATGGATGGTCATTTTGTGGCGAACCTTACTGTTGGACCGCCTGTTGTGAAAGCGTTGCGGAGGCATACGAAATTGTTTTTGGAATGTCATCTGATGGTATCAGATCCTGGGCGCTGGATAAAAGACCTTGCAGAAGAGGCGCAGACGGAGTCACATTTCATATCGAGAGTGTGGCTAAGGGACTAGAAAAGTGCGAGGTACCAACTGAGGAGGAGAACGTGGTGTTGAAGGAATTATGTAACCGAATTAAAAGGATGGGAATGCAGGTTGGAGTTGCGTTGCGCCCGAATACGTCTATAAAGGTCGTAGAAGCACTTATGAAGGAAGGAGTTGTAGACATGTTATTGTTGATGACGGTGGAGCCAGGTTTGGAGGACAGGCGTTTATGGAGGGTGTTCTTGATAAGGTGCGACATGCAAGGGAGTTGTATCCAAGAATAGGGATACAGGTGGATGGGGGTATTGGACTGAGTACTGTGAAAGCAGTAGTGAAGGCCGGTGCAAACATTTCAGTTGCAGGATCTGCCATCTTTGGCTCGAGTAACCCAGCTGATGTCATAGCTGGTTTTCGAAAGGTTGGTCAGAGATAGTAGCATAAATTTATTGTTTATTACATTGTTACCTTTACGTGTTATCACGACCATATTCTCCGTCTCCATTGGAGATGTATTTCTCTTGTATCACAACCGGGAAAGGATGTGAGAGAACATCATTATATCCCCAGTGGACGCTGAGAAGGAGGATGAACTACTCTACGTGCTATCATTGTTACCCATCCGGTGTCGAGTGGTGACATATTCTTTTTTGTCACAACCCACACAGGATGTGACGGAAGAAGAAGATGCCCCAGTCGAGACAGAGGGTGAGCTACTCTAAGTACAATCACTAGTCCCTAGCTTGCCTCCACTGGCAATATCTTCCTGTTTTGCTATAACCATCGAGTGAGGTTATAGTGGAAGAGAAAAATATCGCCGGTCGAGGCGAGGTGGGTGGGGATTATGTGAGCGCGAAAGAGGAGACAGAGAGGTGGCGCTTAAATAGTGGAAGGTGCGGAGGTGTACAGTAGATGTTTTGGCGGGAAATGGGATGAGGGAAACAGGGACAATCATGGTGCTGGATATAGCCCGTGTGGTTGGACAGCGGGGGTGGACAGCACAGTTTAGCTCGATTGCACTGTATTGCAGCGGAAACTTCGATCCAACTACTACTTCTTCTTCTGAAGATGTCGAACGGATACGTGAAAGATGAGGAGCTGTTGGCGCTGTTGGCGGGGAAGGAAGTACCGCCGACGCCGTCACCAAAGCGGGAAGAGGACGTGATTATGGCGGCTGGTCGGATGTCGCAGAAGAAGGAAGTGATCTATGAAGGAAAGAAGTGTGAGGGAGGAGAGGGGATGGTGATGAGGTGGAGAAGGGTGTAGAATTGGAGGTGGAGGGGGTCGCAATGGAGAGAAGGGGTGCCGGTGCATCTGAGTCAGTTAGAGGTTGGAGACCAGATAGAGAGTGGGGGCGGAGAGGGTGACAGGGAGATGCGGTTTGTGGGGGAGATGAAGGCGAGGGTGGGGATGTTGGGTTGGTGATGAAGGAGCGACTGGACGATGGAATTGTGGAGATTGTAACGGAAATGGGCGGTGTGGTGCTGAGTGGGGGTGGTAGTGGTGTTTCGGTTGAGGCGATTTCGAGCCTGCGGAATTCGTTGTCGGTATGGGAGTGGAGATGAGAAATCATGTGTATGGGATAGTGGAGTGTGCGGGAAGGGAGGTTGGAGAGTTGCGGGAGGAGAATAGGGTTCTGAACGAGAGTTGGACGTGCTGGAGAAGGAGGTGAAGGAGCTGGGCAAGAGGCAAAGATTGGTGGAAGAGGAGACGGTGAAAGGAGGTGTGGAGGGAAAGACGGAGAAGGGAAGTGTGGGAAGGGTGGCGGTGCAGAAGGGGTCCCCTGTGACACCGAAGACAAAGGGTGGTGGGGTTGGGGATGGGAAGAGCCGTCTGAAGAAGAGGCGTAAGGAGATGAAGAAGGTGGTGGAGGAGGTGCCCGGGAGGGAGTCGGAGCTCCGGTGTGACTGGGTTTAGGAGTGCGGCGGAGGTAGCGCGGACTGCGAAGGGGATTCTGAGGGGACAGGAGGAGAGAAGGATGGGAGGGATTTGAAGCCGTTTTGGGGCGAGGCGGGTATACGAGAAGGGGAGAGTTGTCCACCTGACTTCTACAAAATGACGTTTGCGGAGACGGAGAGAGAGGATGCGAACGCGTGATGGGCGAGAAATGGGTAAATAGCGGGGGTGGTGTGGACTGGGAAGAAGTGATGGGATGATTGAGGTGGGATGAGTTGCGATTGGCATTGCAACATGGGAGAAAATGGAAACGCAAACTAGCACGAGTGCAGTTTTGAGAGAGGGTCGCGGAAAAGAGTGAATGGGGTGGTGCGGCGAAGTAGAACCTCTACAAAAACTAGGGGACCCAAGAACTAAACTGCGCGAAATGGAATTTAATATTCCAAAATTTCTTAATTTTTTGAGTGCCAGCCTCTGCCACCCCCTCGCGCGCCCCAAATAGCCCCAAAAACTAGCTTAGTTTTCAAAGCAAACAGACTATATTCTAACTTTGCAAAACACAGACGCGAGGCACGGGCGGTCTTACACCCGCCATTTTCCGTGCACGGAGGGCTCATTCCCTGAGTCTACCTCCCCTAGGAGAAAGGACTCGAACGCCTTGAGTGTCTCTCCCCGCCCACGGATTTGCACTACCACATTGTCCCGTAATTTGCCCCCCACGATCTCAGTTTGCACTCGCGCGCACTCACAATAATTGAAATAAAAGCTGTCAAAAAAGTAAAGTTGCCCGTGCCAAGCGGTCACCATTGGAACTCGGATGGCGTTACAGGCGAGTCAGTTGAGCTGAACACGCCGAAAGATATGCACTGCATTTGCACTTCACAAAATTGAAAAAAAATTTCTTGTAGGTAATGGGCCGATTACCGTCCTCAGGATGGTTTCCCTCCATGAACAGGTGATAGAGTAACGACCATACAATTGGGAGGCGCGTTTCTGGCGAAGCCCCCGGTACACGTGAATGCTGGCATACGCGCGTATAACTACCTCCAAGATGCAGGAGCCTTTTTGACGCCGGACGATTTGCGTCAATTCATTGGAACGATGGGCGACCAAGAGAGAGACATGGAGGATGCATAGTACCAACGCTGCTTAAAATAGCCCTAAGTAGGGCCCTAGTAGGGCTACTTAACGAGCGGTTGGTACCCATGCATCCTCCCTTCCTCCTCTAGTCCCCATCGTTCCATGAATTACTGTCAAGCATGCAGAAGTTCTGCAGCTTGACTGACTGGAGCCTGGCATACCCGCTATTTAAGCAGCCGCTGTCCAACTTCAAGCCAACTCACAACAAGAACCATTCAACCGATCTCGACTTACCAATTATTACTAAGTCGCCATACATTATTGCTTAACCAAACTAATTACAGGGCCTCCTACGTTTCCGACAAACAGTTACTGCCTCCACCAAGGGTTTGTTCCACCACTTGTTAATG
>VCMS01000340.1:15454-32935 GCA_022539475.1 Gracilaria domingensis
GGCAGCACAGCTACGCCACGTGCTGTTCGCGCTCTACACTCGCAACGAAGCGAGCCGCGTAGTTGTCGCGCTCAGGAAGCGAATACTTTAACTAGCGCCTCTCTATTGTTTCAGTATTACGTCGTGTCTTACCAGAGCATCTTGCCGTAGATCTGTCTCATAATCCGTATCGAATAGCTTGTCAGATTGTGACCACGTAGCCGTATACACGCACTCCGCATCGGGCGCTCCTCAATTCGACACGCACGCCCGAGAGCCGCGTTGGGATATATGCTTAACATTTTATATATGCGCTCACGCGCAGTTAGCAAGAAGAGTCACCGGCCTGTACCAAAGGGCGTCCGGCACGCTGCGCACGTTCGCGCAGACTTTGAAAACTCCGAGTGAGTTAACCTCGCAGTGTGTTAGTTCGCAGGAGTGCGGGCAGAACACATTTCAGACAGCGTCTTCTATCCGAGCTTACAACTCGCTATGGCAGGAAGAATGGTATGGAGGAGCCTTTTTGTATGAGACATCCTGGACTCACTTACATTAGACGAATTTATGATCATGGTCATTAATAGGTATTCTCAAAATGTTTTATGTCCGCCCGCTTCTCGCGAGGATGTCTGTTATTTGTACATATTTAGAGCTAGCGCGGTCACGCTCGCGCGTTCCTGCGATTGAGCGATGCTTGCTCGAGCTACTACTGGTTAGAGATTTGACCGCTTCGAGGTGTCTCGCTCTATCACTTGTCTTTGTTGGCACGTCCTTTACACTACTAGTATTATGAGCTCTCCATACCGAGCGGAGATGAGGAGGTCACATGTTGCAAAGCTCAGTATTTCATTCTGGTACCAGAGAAGATTAACGTAGAATTATTTGCATGTCCAACAGAGATATTAGCGGTGTCATCACCACCTTTTTTTGTTTGTTCATTATCTGGAGTACGAGCACCATTCCAGACACGCTATCATTAGAGAGAGAGCGGCGCCGCTTCTCTTGTTGTAATCAAAAAATATCATCTAAGATTTGATTAGAGCTATGAATTCTGCATTCTCACAAACATATAGAGTCGCGTGAATCTTAGAGTCTATTATGTTATCCATGTGTTCCAGCTTCGAGCCGCTGATCCGCATACTCATTACTATGTCCAGGCAGAATCCTATCTTCGGCTCATTTCTAGTCGTCACTCTAAATCCCAATACATTGTATGGTAACTTATTTCTTTCGAACCTTTACATACTTTAACAAACCCGGTTGTACTTGCTTAGCCGAGGCATGGCATATGAATATACTATACTCTCTATCTCTCACATATAATTGTTACACACAGCGCCTGCAGAATTGGCCGCCAGGAACGGTGATATATATATATATAATATAGAGGATATACGGGTCATATCCAAAGCGATTCTGCACACCTCTCTTGTCATCAAGCTGGTTCAGCGACGTGTGAATACTACTGTTCTGGTATAGACGCAGCGCAGTTGACCGGCCTGCTGAATGGCCGGTCATGGTGCGAAATGAGGATATATAGCCCTCGCAAGTAAATCATCAGAAACTTACCTAGTTTCCTTTGCCCTACTATCTCGATCATCTACATCTTTTCAAAGCCGGCTCAACGCCTTCTTCTTGCGACCACTTGCACCGCGTGTATCCGTTTCTGCTCCGTCCAAGATGCAAACGCATCGCTATGAGCACGTAGTTGGTAGAAACCGTGTGGAAATCCCACCGAGTGAGTCATGGCATTTATAGTAGGCACAGGATGGCCCGCTAATCATCAACGGCCATCCTGTGTCTACTGATGATCAAGCACTCACGATCTTTATACTCGATCTTGAGGCAGTATTAACGAGTCTCATCTACCAGCAGTTGACGCGGTAGTAATGTCCACCGCGATCATCCTTGACCGCGCTCCATGCTACCCCCCGTCCCAAACTCGACGTTGGCATCTTTTCGAAGCAGACACAACGCAAACAACATCGTTCATCAAATGAATACGGCTTTCCAACACAAATCTGTCCACCCTATTGCGATAGGAAAGCCAAAGCTCTTACCCGTTCCCTTCTCAAACGTCCCAGATACCCCGACCTTCCTTCGAAGCAGAAGCCCATCGACTCCCCTCTGGGGCTAACTCCACGCCAGCACCAATCGCGATGATCGCTAAAAGAAGAGCTTCGCAATATGGGGGGGGGGGGGCGCTTCGCACTCACATTGCACGCCTAGTAATCGCAGACCCCGATCGTATCAAACCGCAATCCGGCGAGAAAACACGTCACCAAAACCGCGCTCCGTGCTGGTCCGGTATTGTACACCTCAAAAAGACTACATGCGGAAACAAACAGCGGTGTGAGCCACGCTCTCTCTCACATGCGAAAGCCAGCCTTCAACAGTGGCGCTTCAGCTTCGCGTCACTGCTTGCGCGAAGATGGCAGAAAGAATTCATACGGCAACGGCGGTGTTCACTCTGTTTCAGAAGAGATGGTTGAGAATCCGCGAGATGTTGGAGGAAGTTTAGTCAAAGCCAGCGCGTAGGGGGTCGACCTATCTGCCGAGAAAAGCTGCACGAGTGGGCTTGAATGCGCGCAGCGGCGCGTCGTCGCGTCACGACTGCATCCGCGCCGCCGCCAACCCGGCGAAAGAGGACGGCGCAGAAGCATGAAGGTTGGAGACTCCACGACGACGACGCCGTGCACATGGCAAGTGACGCGTGTATTTCGGGCAGGCTTAAACAGCCCGTAGCGGCCCCAGCTCTGTGGCTCACTTGCCGCGGAGGCGTCTCGCGGACACCTTCTCCAGCCCGACCTATTGGTGATGATAGCAACTGCCATTTACGTGCTGACCTTCGAGTCGCGCATCATCTGCCGATGCCGCGCCCGGCTGTTCAACGCGACGCGTCGCACCCATCAAGGATGTGCGTTGCGGCCGCTCGCATGAAGGCGACGTACTTGTGTCCGTCGCATTAGGCGGGGTTCTCACGCATCAATGGCACGCTCTCCGTCAGCATCCGGCTCATTCCGCCGCCAGCCCCGCACGCCGTGCCTGCCTGTGACCGACGACGCCCGCGACCGCTCAGTGCTGCCGGCGCTCACCGACGCGTTGCGCGACGCGCAGCTCACGTTTTGGCGATTTTCGCGCCGTCAGGCTGTTTCGCTGGCCGTCTGGCAACGGGTAACAAGCGCCTGAAGCTGGTTTTCTCCTCGCGCAGCGGGAGATTCATAGTTGTGGGCACGATGTTTGCTTTTGCCTGATCAACGGCGCGATCACCACGCGCATCTGTGGTGCTGCTGCTTGCCGCTGCTGCTTCTTCTCTGTGCTTGTAGTGTCTGGCGCTTGTCGGTCGCACGAGGGCACTACGACGGTTGCCGTGAGCTGTTTGCGTAGTGAGTAGTTCGTCGCGCAGCGGTCCTATTCTCCTCAGACAGAGCCTGAACCGTGATCCAGCGTGATTCGCAGCGACACAACAAGGCTACGTCCTTCTTGGAGGGCCCCGAGCCAGCATGCGTCGACGCGGGTCGGCCCCCATCGGCGCCCGTTGTGAAGGCAGCGCATTAAGTTTGTTTCTCGCCTTGTCTTGACGGTAGCATGCCCGACAGCTGCACCAAGCAGGTGTTGATCGCCACGCCGCGAGAGAGGCGACGGCGTGAGCACGCATGGTTCTTGCAAAGGAAGCTGTCACGATCGCGTGAAACACGCTGCGCAGAAGCAGCGGCTTGTCGACGCGTCCGATGAAGACGGCGCTGAGTGGAGGCGACGTAGATGGCGACAAGCGAGCGGCTGGACGGCGTGCGCAACGGGCGACACGGAGTTACGGCGAGTCAAGCTTGTGCCGCGCGAGCGCGCTCGAGCTTGCGCGGGAGGCGAGACGGTGAGTGCGAGGCGCTTTGCAGCAGAAGGGAGGAAAGGAGATTGAAAGAATGCTGAGCGGCGGAGCGGTGCAGAGGGGGAGAGGAGGGCGCGTTTAATTGACGCGACGGGGGCACGCAGTTGCAAATGTTGCGGAGGATGTGGGCTCGCGCGACAAGGCGAACAGCGGCACGGCCGCGGGCAGCGTTGGCCGCCGTTAGTCATGGAGCGCCAAGTGGGCGGGTGCGTGTGGGGGGCTGGGGGGCGCGCACGCTCGAAAGCTGCGGACAGGCTCGAAAGAGTGGCGGCGCGTCTACGCAGCGCAAGCTCAACAAGTTAAGTGCGCACGCATTTCATCGCGCACGAATTCCAACTTGCTTTCAGTCGCGCCTTGCTGCCCTCATTGGTACTAACAAAGGTATTGCACCGTACCAACCAACTGTGTACAACGCGATGTGGCGGCTATTTACATCATTTTGTCTACAGACGTTTGATACTCCTTAACGTTTGTATCGTTGCTGTGTTATTCAGCAGACACTACGTTAGCGTTTGACTGCCCCAGAGCCATTACATTGCCTTTCAGATACATTATGCTACGAGCGAGGTTCTTTGTAGCGGTCGCAGCTGCCACTGACGTACAATGTTCCACCCAGCCAACACCATGTTGTACTCACACTCCACGCGCCGACTCACTCCCAGCCTCAGTCTTCATCTAATTGTCTCATCAGGTGGACACTCGCTCGCCTTTCATTTGCTCCTCCGAGCCGGTCATCGCGTCATTCTGCATGTTGCTTATCAGCACCCTCATGTTTCGTCCTAGTAACGCCAGATGCCGCGATTGTATTAAGCTGCAGCGGCCCGGACTGGAGACGACTTGGTGATGGCGAGCGGACTTCACATTGAACAGGCGAGAGCGCGGCTGCAGGTTCCTGTACACACGTCTCTCGCAGGACGGTCTTTGGGGTAGGATGCCCTGGCTCGTGCCGGCCCATCGCGCCAAGCGCCCAGATGCACATACAGCTCGGTTGCCACACGTCAGCAACTGTGGAGAGCGGGTCGTTTGGTGATTCAGCGGCGGCCGGCGCGACAGACGCATCAGTTTTTGCCGATATACGCATGCTGCCGTCTGAATGACGGCGCTGCCATACGCGCAATAGTTTGGACGCGGTGCCCACCGCGGGACCATAGCGTGTGCAGCGGCGGAGGCGAGATGGCGACCAACTGCAGACTATGACGCAGCGAGACACTGCGTTCGTAGCTCGGACCAGCGGCGTCATAGCAGGCCGGCACGCCAGTCGCCGGCCGTTGGTCTCTGGCAAGATTAAGTGCAGCCAGCACGAACCGCCTATGTCGTCGCGTGTGCGCGCACGCACCGCGCGGCATGAGTGCGCAAGTGGTTTTCGATGGCGGCGAAGTAGCAGCGGGCGACAGCGATGAATGTCTGCCCACGGCGCGCGCCAACCCGCCGCGTCCGCGTGGGCCTCTTTGTGTCTGGTGGGTCTTGAGCTCGAGAGCGGCGGCGCGCGGTGCGCGACAAGCAGTAGTGCGCAGTTGGCCGAGCTGCGGCGGCCGAGAAAAGGACCGGCGAGCTCGCACAGACTAGAGAAATCCACGAAAGCCGCGGATTGCAACTTCTAGCACAAGCCTGGATCTTCGGTGTCGATGCGCTGATCCATGCAGCCCGGCGACGGTAGCAGAGCCGAGAGATGGCAGAGAGGCTCGTCATGCAGCGCAGCGACGAGAAAGAGCGCGGTGACGAAGGCGGCTGGCTACGGCGGTCAAGGAGGGACGATAAAGGCGAAGAATATGCCGACAGTGGCGGTGAAACCATGATCATATGCAAATCGCACGGGTACGGCGGCGGTATGAGCGCAATCGTAAGCGAAGCATGCAGCGACGGCGGCCGTGGTGTATACGACAAGAGCAGAGAACACGGCAATGGCGGCGGAGGTGGATCCACCAAGGTGCGGTAGCTGCGGCAGCGTGATCAAGATGCGGTACCTACGGCGGCGCGATCAAAGTGCGGTAGCTACGGCAGCGCTATTGGGGAGCGGTAGCAAAACTAAACTCATAAAGAACGCCGCAGAGACCAGCATCGCGAGAGGAGAGCGACGCGAGTTCTACGGCGCAACGACGCCCGCCTGCAGGAATGGCGCCGCGCGCTCCATGGGCGGCGCGGAGGTTTGCTGGCGATGGGTTGTTGCAGGCGGGTGTCATCAGATATGTCGTAATGTCATTCTGTCGTATTGGCAGCGCGCGAGATCAAGTTGTGTTAGGGTCGCTACCCTAACACAACTCGACCGCCCTGCCCGCGGGCACGTTACGTTTTGGCTGGATATGCGTGCGGTGTGTGTTTTGGGAGGTCTGTGGACGCTACCAGAATGAGGCGAAAACGAGCCCGCGGGCGGGGGGGGTCGGTCGTGTTAGGGTAGGTACCCTAACACGACCGGACCCCCCCGCCCGCGGGCATGAAATCGCACATTTTTGAAAAATCGGCCAAACGTGCCCGCGGGCGGGGGGGTCCGTTCGTGTTAGGGTAGCTACCCTAACACGAACGGACCCCCCCGCCCGCGGGCATAAAAAGCACATTTTTTAAAAAACCGGCCAAAACGTGCCCGCGGACGGGGGGGTGCGGTTGTGTTAGGGTAGCCACCCTAACACAACCGATCCCCCCCACGCCGGCGGGCACGTTCTGGTCACATTTTCGCACCATGCCGAGACCTCCCAAAACCCCTTCCTCAACACTTTTTGCACTCATTACCATGCACCCGCCCGCGAACACGTTGGCACCGCTGTCTACGTAGATTGGCGGGATGGCAAAAAGCTGTACATTAATTAGAGTATATCTTGAGTATTAGGAGCGCTTCAAAACGCATGAATGGAGAGCGCTGCCATTGTTCGCATAAATCTACGTCCACCAAAACCCTTTGCTAGAAGGAACATTTTGAGGCCATTCTGTAGCGTTTTGATACCTCCCAAAACCCAATCGGTTGCATTCCTTGCAACGATTTTGTTGCGAGCTCAGTACAGATCTTTTAGAGATAAATCAACTAGTTTTTTCATCCAATTGATGCTCAACCAGTAACACAATACGCGACCTTGTTACAATTTGTGTAGTTTCTGACACACTACACTATTTAAACTGATCAAAGTGGCGAAGAGACGTACCACCGAAGCGCGCCAACACCCTCACGCACAAAAGTGGTAATGCGCCGGGATGAGATGCATAAAAAACAGAGTGACGACAGTATGTAGCTACTTAAATACTCGCCACCACTTTTTCCGGTGAAGATACAAATTCTACCGATGATGAAGATAAGGTATTATATAATAGCATGAGCGCTTCCGCTCTAGCGTTCAATTTATATATCTGAATCTAATTTGTTCGTTGTGACGGTCTGACAAACAGCGATGAAGGCCTCCAACGACCATATAATACCGGATTTATAGGGGTAATAGAGCGAGCTCTCTGCGAAACACCATAAATAACTAAATGGAGTCCTGATAGGCTAACTACTACATTATTTTCAGAGGTTTAGAGAACGGGGTTTGTAGCAGCTCTTATATGCTAAATTCATTCAGTATAAAACTCTATGAAACAGAATGGCGACGAGAGTCGTCGCGGAAAGCAAAACAGATGGTAGGCATGAAAACCGTTCAGCCCTGTGTGCTTGAGCTGGTAGCACATGATTATCGTTCCGATTTTGAAATCGTATCGCTTCACCTTCCGTTAACAAGGCCTGTCACCAACAATACAAGAGAAGACATTAATCGACGTGTTGCGGAGATGCCGTAAAAGGCTGCCAATGGTGTTAGTTTTTCTTCTGTTGAGAGTCGAGATAGAACCTCAGACTCCCAGTTCTAGAGCTATGAATTCCTTTCCACGACTTTGTCGAGGAGCGTTAAAGGCTTCAATCTGCCACCGAAGGGACGAAATAGAGTTTTCATTACATCATGCGCCACGATTGCACCTATAACAGTCCAAGCGACGCCCGAGTACTGAGAGAAAACTGTTTTGATTGAAGCCCTGTCCTGCGATCCCTATCAGATTTCAAAGAATTCCTTTACGAAAGGAAAACCATGTCAAGGTTTTTGTATGCTTTGGCCTCCATCATTCAAAGGAGATCGGCCTTTGTGAAGGTTCCATTCAGTGACCTGCCTTTCTTCGACGTGAACAAATCTATATGTAAACCTTTGGCAAAAAAGTTGCATTGCATTGGGGATAGATTTGCGTTTGTAAAGTTGCTGATTTGAGTACGTATCGTTCGAAATAAACGTGACGTGGATGATTCTATTGCAGTGAGTAGCGTCTCTGACTAGAGGTTTTCGATTTCTGGAGTATTAATCAGCTTCAATTTGTCTGGATGCAAGTTGCGTAACTGTTCGAAGAGAGCTCTCCTTGTTCCCAACAGACTGCATGGAAACAACCTCTGGATCAATCCTACCGTCAAGGGGGTTTCGATGAACGACGGAATAAGAGATATGTAATCAGAACGCTTGAGAGTACCGCCTGAGATATACTCTCCCTCGCAAGACATATACTTCTTCCTGCCTCGTCTTTCTTTGCATATTCTAGAATAACTGAGTATGTATCTCTAACGCTTTTGGTTTGGTCTTGAGAGGGTCCAGTGAATGAAGTAAGAATACTACTGCATAAAGATGAGGGAGGGGCCTCGAATCTATGACCGGAGCTCCCCGTTTTGGTCCCATGAAGAGTTAACAGAATGTCTTTAGCCTCAAAAGTATCCGCACGAAAACTTGCAGAGGATGGCACACTCGACTTAGTTGGTCTTCGCCGATGAACTGAAAACTTTCTGCGTGAGATTTAGAATTGGCACCAGGACTTGACGAAGAGATTCTTGAAGGATTTGCATCCTGGACTCGCGTAGAGACTTGCTAGAAACGAATGGCATTGCGTCTGCTTCAGATGCGGAAACCTCGATCAGTGTGGTAGGGAAGTATGCCACTACTGTGAGGTCATCACGGATGCACTCACGGCGAAGCTCGTCCGAGAAGTTGAGAAATATGAGGTGAAGAGGATAGGCGGTAACCGATGTTTGCTTTAGAGTTGTTGAAGACTTATCGGTGTATACCTGCAGAAGACCTACGAAAGATTCACTGTAACTTATTTCTTGGGAGTACCACACTATTCTACTATCCAACGAGCCCATGACCATTTCCTTAAGTTTTGAGGTGGCGTCTCTTGCGATAGAGCCGGACATGGGGTGAGATATTTTCGTGGAGTGGGTCTGAGGTATAGGGTGGAAGAATGTTTTTTCGTTGTTAGCCAACTGGAGCTGTTTCACAAGTGTCTGAACGGGATCTCTCGTGTAGAGGGTGGCGCTGAACTTACATCCTTCTGGCGAGACAGTTCTTCGATTGAAACCGTCCTTTGAAGCGTATCGTTCGAAAATGGCGTTCTTCAGTTCTGTACAGCGCTTGGAACTTGTTATGGTCTCGTTGAATCGCTTTTGCGAGAATCGCGGGTCCCGAAGTAGCCCAATTAGCTCGTCTGCCTCACGATGACCAAGGTTGGAAGCTACTGAAGCCAGACAAACCGTGAGATAATCCATATGCAAATCACCGAGGGCCTCCTCAGAAGGCACTGGGCGGGAACTGCTTCCGTGTTCTCGCTCTAATGACGCGGGACCCGGGGAAGGAGAAACACAATGCGTATTTTCCGGAATGGGAGGGGCGCACGGAGTGTGGTCAACGATTTCCTCGGACACCGGAGGCTCGGGAAGGCGAAAAGGGGCAGTGACCGTTTCGGAAGATGCGGCCGCGTACGCGGAAAGCTTGAGACGCTTGCTTCTCCGAATGGGCCGCCTATTGTCGTCTTCCAGCGCTGCTTTCAGACGAAACGGGCAATGGTTGACATGCTGTTGAAGAGATAAGACTCCTCGGCGAGTAACGAAGGGGCACACACGCTTCTTATGTGTACAGTAGTAGACCATGGGAAGAAGAAATGAACGAGAAACGACGACAAAGACTTCAAGGGAAGGTCGTCCGAAGGGAGAAGGAGGTCGAGCGACAGTCAAGATCGACGTCATGCTGAGAACGGAGAATATATTTTGAGTTTAAATCACGTGCTTTCGTTCAAAAAGGAACGTAGGTACACGTCGACCTCAACACAAGGGTGTACTTCTCGTAATATCTACCACTGGTTATAAACCTGTGGTTTTCCAACGTTGTAAGCTGTACACCTGTCCAATCTCGCACAGAGAAATAAATCTCTTCCTTCCGCCGCCGCCGCCGCGCCTCCGACGTCCGACCTTCCGTCACCGTCGTGATCCGTGCCATCCACATCCTCGCGTTATACTCCGCTCCGTCCTTCTTTTTTCCTCCCTCTACTTTATGGAGGCTCCTTAAAGTAGAGGGCGGAAAAAAGAAGGACGGAGTCATCCGTATCTCACGGATGTATTCCGTGCAGTCTATTCGTACGTTCTTCCATATCTCTCCACGTATCTTTGCTCTAAACTAACCAATCCTGACCACGTTTCTTCGCGCTCTGCGACATGCAAACGGCAGGAAATAAGCTAATCACCCTCAACTTCTTCTATTCGCTCAAGATATAGAACGAGTTGAAGGGTGAAAACGGGAACCTGGTAACCCAAAGCGACGACTGTAAGTACGCGACCAATGGTTCATTTCGTTGCGCCATAGGCTCTAGTTTCGCCTCTTGCGCTACTTTTCAAAAGTAGCGCAAGACGCGAGAAGCTAGAGCCTATAGCGCAACAAACCAAGTTGGTTTCTTGGCGATCTTGGATCTCTGACTGTTCGGGATAGACGATTCTGGTACTTGGTTGGGACATAGGCTGCTTTCTCGTTTATCGCATCTTGCGGTATGTTTGCTGCATGGGCATTCTTGGTGTCCTTGCTTGTGAGTTCTCGCTTCGACACCTTTCGCGCTTTAAGATGATGGTGGGCTGGTAATCTAACCGATCCCTTTCCTTCTTCTTCTTCCTTTTGCGAGTTACTAGGTCCTTCGACTTTTCTAGCGCAACGTTTCTGTTCTGTTTCATCAATGGTACGTTCCATCGCATTTCAAATGCATCCAACGGATCTTTGACTAACTTATGAATACTTTCTGCTTGCGTATAGAGGTAAACGGATTTTGATGCGGACGTAGCTCACGAGTTGCAGGTGCAGGTTCCTCAAGTAGGGAACCATGCATCTAGGCATGGTTCCCTACATGAGGAACGGAGAGGATGAGGCGCTTCGCGCCTCATCCTCTCGAGGTGCGTATTTGTTCTACCGATACCGCACTATGGTGGAGGTGCCCTCTGCGGCATCTGCCGCAGATTGCGCCTACACCGCTTCATCATGGGGAAATGGTATATGTAATATAGTGAAGTAGTGGTTAGCAAAACGGTCGATAGAAGAATAGATACGAATAAAACGGTATGATTTCATAATGGACATCATCTGTACTAGCAACAGTATTCCATGCGTTGCAGGGTATCATTCCGCAGAAGGTATCGTGTAATGTGCACCTTAATGGAAACTGAACCTAGACTTCGCGAAATACCGTTCAGGTAGCCCTCGACTAAAGAACTAGCACGAGTGGAAAACCCACCAGTATTTACTGCACAGCGATTCTGGACGACCCAAGCAATTATCTTCAAATTTTGAAATAATTGATCTCGATATTTTTTCAAAAAATTTACTGGACGACCCTTGCCACTTTCTGGACGACCCTCGCCAAAAACTAGCATCTGCAAGAGACAGACGTTACCTATGTCTATTAAAAGTCTCCTTCTCACCCGTGGTGAACATTACAGTTCATCTTCTTGTAGTGCAACGCGATTGCGGGACTCCTTCGCTGATGCGATTCATAACATGCACGGCGATGCCGGGAGGTGGTGGCACACAGTATGAGTAACTGGTGAGATCAGCCCATTCTTGGGTATACTTAATATTAGAATTAGTGTTATGAGGCGCACGGCTTAGCCGGTGGGTCACACACGTGTGGGAAGTTTGCACCCATTAGTTGGGGTATTTTAGATGTTTATTCTAGATATTTTCGCTACACCGCTTGACAGTGGGTTGGCACTCTACACTACTTAGTAGGTTGAGCTGCACCCATTGTCGGGGAAGTAAACGAACGAACCGAGTGTTCGGCTCTGATGTTTCACCCTTGGTGACCGATATCCTCCTCCCGGAGAGTCGACACCTTGTGCAGGGCTCATCATCCGCCTCGCGGCATCATTAACACCACTACCGCTTTCGCGTGTTTACTTTGTGTGTGTTTTCTTTATTTCTGTCCCTGTTATACAGGTAGCACTACTTGGTGTACCGGTGCATACCGTTCGTGGCTCGACACACTCGCGTGGGCTATTACCGCTCTCGCGTGTCATCGCCACACTCGTGGGTACCGCGTGCTACGCACGTGACGCTACTGCCGACTTGTGTCGTGTGTTCTCTACCGCTGGACGCTTCTTCTTCGCCGCTTCGCTCCCTCCATTACTTGGGAAGGGTCGACCCCGGTCTTACACCCGGCATTGCCGTGTCGTACCTGTGGGAGCGCTCTACTGCAGTGCTCGCCTCCTGAGAGAGGGTCTGAACCGCCTTGCGTGTCTTTCCCCATCGCTGGGTTTTGCACAACAATTGGTCTCCCGACTTAGAAGTCGCGTTGATCCAGCAAGTTGGTTTTCTGATCAATTTCCGGTTTGCCGGTTCGTATCTGGTCGTGGAGATACACTACACAGTTTCTACTGGAAGGCTTTGCCGACAGACGTCGTGTTGGTACTGATTTCCTCATTTTGGGTTGTTGTTTGGACACGGTTTACTACCGGTGGCACTACCTATTTCCGTAGTGTGTGATTCCCGTCGGTACGGTTGTTGTCACCCCGTTTGGGTTGTCTACCGTTCCCAGCAATCTGGTCGAATCAGCCCTAATTCCGTATACGGCTGTTCCCGTTGGTACGGTCGGTTCGTCCGATTTGTCGGTTATCGTCACTCGTGTGAGGACGCTACACTCATTCGAAGTTAATTTGTTGTTTTGCTTTCCTGGTCCCAGTTTTCTGGTTGTATCTCGTCGTGGACGATGGTGTCGGGCAAGCGCTCGAGCCCTACGAAGTCTCGCTCCGTTGGCTCTGGCTTGCCCCCACGCCTGCGGTCTGTTCCTGAACCCCTACAGGGTGATGGAAAGAAACCCGGAAACCGGAAACAGCCTGACAAGTCGTCTGACGCCCCAGTGGCTGGGCCCTCATCTGCTCCTTTGGAGGGTCTTATACCCGCTGTCGCGGCGATGGATGCGCTCGTAAACGAGTTGGAGACTCAAGTTCGTGTGCTTGAGGCTCAGACTGCTGTCATGAGGAGTTCTCATGAAGCACTCGTTTCCGAGGTCGACACACTTCGTTTGAAGGTTGACGCAGCCCTCAACGGAGGTGTATCAGATGATCTACGTATTTTACGGAAGGATGTTAATGCTCTCTTGGAGGTTCTTCAAGGATATCCCAGTTTCACCGAGGAGGTTAACACGAAGTTCATTCGGATCCTTGGCCGTCTTGAGACGTTAGAGGCCACCATCCGTGAGGATGACGGCCCTGCTGCCGCCTCTGCGGGAGTGTCTCGTGGTACACGTGACCGGAAGTCCGGGAAGAGTCGCTCTAAGAAGAGGAATGTCGACGAGTATGACTCGGATTCGTCACAGTCTTCTGGTATTTCAAACCGCTCGGCGGGTTCCTTATCATCGAGCTCGTCAAGTGACGGTGAACGTCGCGCTCGTTCTACGCGTTCGCGGAGTTCTACGTCCACCTATGGTGTTGTTGGTACCCGGAAACGGGGGCGAAAGCACTCAGGTTTGAGGGAACTGGAGCCGACGAATCCCTTGTTCAAAAGGTTGTTATCTTACCGGTATTACCGTTTGGAAGATTCAAGTCTGAACCGGACGCCCCGTGGCACGGGTAAGGTGAAGGACTGCATCAAACGCATGTCCTTAACCTTTCGCAACCAGTTGTTCACTGGGGAGGATCCCATTCTGGTGCTTGACTTTCTTTCACGCTTTGTAGCGGAAGCTGACATCCTCGGCATGAGTGAGGGGCAAGCTTATGTTGCCTTACCGTATTTTCTACGGGGACTCGCTGAAGATCAGTATAACTCTGTAAGAGGTTCATCTCGCGCCTCTGAAGGAGGGGTCACCTGCTGGCCCGAAGCAGTGCAGTATTTGTTGCGCTCGTATGCGACAAATACCTCTATCGAGGAAGCAATCACCGCGTTGCGGGAGACGAAACAACGCCCGAAGGAGTCGGAAACCGAGTACTCGGTACGCCTGAATAAGGCATTCCACCGTTGTGGCAATGTTTACTCCTCAAACGAGCGCTGTACGCTGTTTATCAACGGATTGAATCCGGCTATTCGCACTCTGGTTGCCCAGCGACGGGAAGACCGGAAGAAGACTACCTATCTGGAGTTAGTGCAGTACGCGAAGGCGGAGGGAGACGCCTTGCGCGCACGCACCGGATACCGGGTTTCAACCAAGGCGTTGCACCTCGAAGGAGGGTCGTCATCGGCTTCACTGCTACCGCAGGACTTTTCTGGCCACGATGTGGATAACTTACATCTCGCACAGGTGGACCTGGATTCTATTCCGACTACGGAGTTGCCTTCTACTTCAGAAGCCTCGTCGAAGACGGAAGATGCGCTGCTTTACGCAGACCGTCCACGCGTTCGCGGTCCTCAAGTACCCTATTCAGGGAGTCGTTACCAGCGACCTGGTTGGGTAGACCCGCGAACGGTGAAGTTCCAAGACCCACGGAGTTCCGGAAGACCACCCCTGATCTGTTTCACGTGTTACAACCACGGTCATGCAGCTCCGAACTGCAACCTCTCGATGAGGGAAATGCCCACGGTTGTGGCGAATTTTGAAGCGCTGACCCCCGCCGAACAGGCGTCAGTGCCGGTAACCGCATATCTGCGTGCGAAGGCTGAGTACCCCCGTAGGGTGTCTGCTGCAGAATTGGCTGCGTTACTGCACTCTGGTTCGACCCAGGTCAATGTTTCACCGGCTCAAGCCGTGGCGGCAACCGCTGTTGCGGGTAGTTCTGTCGCTGTTCCACAGGAATCTGTGAAGATGCCTGCTGCACAGGACGCCGTTCCCGTTAGAACGGATGGAACTCAGTTAAACTGAGTACGGGAGTCTCCAATGGAGAGGCGCCCGAGTCGAGGTCTACGGCGCCCGAGGCGTCACCGCCTCGCTCCCAGGTCAAAATCCTTTCGAGGAAACAGACCGTCTTAGACGTGGACTCTACCACCATCGGTGTGTTACGTCGCCCGTGGATACGGTTCAGGAACAACCGGATCCCGGATCGAGTCATGGTGCTGGCCAAGCGAAACTACAAGATATTTGCTGACCTTGGCCTATCCACCCAGTATATGGTGCGTCATCTCTCTGTCTTGGATACAGGTGCTGGCCCCAACTTCATTGTTGAGTCGTTACTACCGCCGGAAGTCCGTTGTCGAATCCGCTCTGGACCCGTCATGGACGTGGCAGATGCTAACAATAACCCGTTACAAACGGCTGGAATGGTTTCACTGATTGTCAGGATTGGTAACTGCATCGAGCAGGTAGAATTCATCGTCTGCAAGACGCTCGCTGCCCCTGTCATTCTAGGGTGTGACTTCTGCGACAGATATGTCGAAGCCATACGACCGCGTGCGCGTGAAGTGGAAATGGAAGATGGTTCGGTTGTACCGATTGTTCGTCGCTCATTACGCCGAGCGTCAGCTAAGCTGGTACCACTACCCGCTCCTCTACAGGATTCCTCACCTCCGAAGGAGTCGCCGAAGCTCCGCGTAGCGCGTGCAATTTCTATTCCGCCAGAATCCCAGGTTTGGGTTGATGTTACTGCCGCACCGCGTGGTTTGCGGGTTGTTCAACCATTGAACTCGTTATACGAGAAGTATCAGGTCGCGTTGGCGAACGGAGTTGTTCAAATCAACAGCGAACACCCCTTTCGGGTTATGTTGGCCAACTTTGGCAAGAAGCCCCAGTATCTGGTGAAGAACCAAGTAATTGGTACTGTCTTACCGCACCCTACGGCGCTTATCCTACAAAGGTGACTGCCGCCGAGATGCTCGGGATTGCTGAAGAACGCACTGGGGTGCTTCACCCTAAGGAGGGGGAGGGAGAATCGTCGCGCTCGTCTGCGTCGGACCCGTCCCAGACGGTTGAACACACGAATGACTCGGAAGCTAAGACCGTTCCTACGAGTTATGACAAGATTGACCCTATCAAGGAGTTAGAAGAATTGAATCTCGGTCATGTACCGGTTTCACACCGTGAGAAGTTGCGCAACATGTTGCGAGAGTTTACACCAATGTGGGATGGTTCCCTCGGAGAGGTTTCAACTACGGAACACCGGATTGACCTCCTGCCGGAGACCAAGCCGATTGCTCAGCACCCTTACAGGGCAGGCCCGAAAGCACGGGAAGAGGAAGAGTTTCAGATCAACAAAATGCTCCGCGCTGGCGTGATAGAACCGGCTCAGTCGCCGTGGGCATCTCCAGTTGTACTGGCTCCGAAACCCGATGGGTCCTGGCGCTTTTGTATCGACTATCGTCGCTTGAACGATGTCACCGTCAAAGACGTGTACCCATACCTCGTATGGACGAGTATATCGACTCGCTTGGCGATGCTACTGTTTTCTCCACTTTGGATGCAAACTGGGGTTACTGGCAAGTACCAGTTAGACCGGAAGACCGTGACAAGACCGCGTTTACCTGTCATTCAGGACTATACCGCTTTAAGCGTATGCCGTTCGGGTTAACGAACGCCCCCGCTACGTTTCAGCGTGCCCTGGACATTTTGTTAGCTCGCTTCAAATGGCGGAGTTGCTTGGTATACCTCGATGACATCATCGTGTTTTCCACAGTTTGGACGATCACCTCGAACATGTTCGGGAGATAATGACCGCTTTGCGGGATGCTGGAATTACTCTCAATTGAGGAAGTGTGAGTTTTTCATGGACTCAGTGAAGTATCTGGGCCATGTCATACGTCCAGGACGGTTACTGATCGAGGAAGCTCGCGTGAAAGTCCCTCAAAGAGGCGAAGCACCCCACTACACAGACAGAGCTACGCTCTTTCTGGGGCTATCAACGTTTATAGACGGTTCATTTCTCGCTTCGCGAAGATCGGGGACCGCTCAACGAACTCCTGAAGAAGGGACAACCGCCCAAATTGGGACCACTTACCCCCACGCAAGTGGAGGCTTTCAACTCTCTTAAGAGGCTGTTACTACGGCACCCGTGTTGCGTTACCGAAGAACGGGTTGCCGTACACCGTGGATACGGATTCGAGCGATTACCAAATTGGCTGCGCTCTCTTTCAGATACACCCGAAGGGGAACGCAAACCAATTGGATATTGGTCTCGTACACTCAACGTGCACGATCGCAATTACTCGTATCCGAGAAGGAGTGTCTCGCCCATGGTATGGGCTTTGCAGACTCTACGACCATATCTTATGGTGTGGCACTTTACCGTCAATACGGATCATTCCGCCTTGCGTTGGTTAATGTCAGCTCACGGAGCCTCACGGACGCTTATGCGTTGGCGTCTTCGCTTGCGAGTTTTGACTACGAGGTCAACCTATAGAGAAGGGGTGTTTAAAACGCGCAAGCGGATGCTCTTTCAACGCTAGGAACTGAAG
>VCMS01000340.1:35915-76633 GCA_022539475.1 Gracilaria domingensis
AAACCCGTGGAGCACTTACCCCCGATCGAAGATCGTGCAGTACCATCGTCGAACTAACACGGCGTTGCCGGCTAACATACATCAAGCGATGGTCGGATAACACACGTCGTTGGAGACGGAGGCTTATCGCGTACCGCGCACGAACGGTCCTACGAACGACAACACTCAATCGAGGAATACTGCGACAACCTCCAGAGGAGTACTGTACCGCTACTCGCGTGGTGCGGAGACACTCTATGGAGAGGACAGTTGAAGTTCGAACAGTTATGCCCTTAGGAAGAGGAGACGACAGATACACTCGAAAGAGGAAGAAGACTCTATGAAGAGGAAATGAAGCTCAGAAGAGAAAGAAGAACTCTATGAAGAGGAAATAGAAACTCGTAAGAGGAAGATTACCCCGAAAGGAGAAGTTATGAAGTATATACCTTGAGAAAGGAAAGAAGCCTTGAAGTCAAGAGAAGTCACAGTTTTACTGGTTATCGTAACTATGTTGCGGCTCGCTACTCGAGCCCGCAACTGCCTAGCTAATGGGTATTACCCAGGAGGGACTCGATGGAGGAGAAGTTGCACGAGTTACTCGGAACCAGGCTGATTGTTCGCGCTCGCGAGCTGCGCAAGGAGCGCATCGCCCATTTGCGAAATGTAACCCGACGCCGCGTCGGAAGCACCAGTCTCGCTGAGGAACTGAGCAATCACGGCAGCCCGTGCTTCGTCAGAGATACCCGCGTTCGCTGCTTCGTTGCTTCGTTCGGCGCAGCGGACGCCGCCATCGCAGAATGGGCAGCACTCTCCTCTGGAGTCGAGACAACCACTGGTGTGGGTACAAGAACCGCTTGAGGCGCCGAGGGAACATTCACCGGGCTCGACAAGGCCGCGTTAGCACCCGCTTGGGGACCTGGCACTGCTGAAGCAGGCACTGTCCCCTCCACCGGAGCTGCCGCGAAGTCGTCGTCGCCGTACTCGTCACCGTCATTGGGAGCGTCGTCAACCATGACGTTCTGGTCCCCAACAGGGTGGAAGAACTCATCAGTTATGATGAAGCCCGTAGGGTGCCCCGGAGGGATGACTCGCTTGGCGTTCCGAAGGAGCTCCGCCTCGGCGTTGGTAATCGGCACCCGTGTCCAGGGGTCGTAATAGATGTAATCACCCGACAGTGGGGACCTGCGACCCGGAGACCGATCAATAGCGGAATCGCCTTCTTCCTGCGCGCTCTGCGAAAGAAGAACCTGGCTCCAGTCGACCCCATCAATCACTCGCAAGAGGCACATGACTTCCGAGAAGTTTCCATTACCGCTAAGCGGGATAGTGAGATCCAAGGCTTGGATGAGCTGCCGCAAACGGGGGGGAATGAACCACAGTCGATACTGGTCATACACCTCGATGAGGAGATACACCGCTATTCGCGCCGCCCACTCCGTGAGGACAATGCTCCACCATCCCGTAAACGGGTTTGTCACGAGCTCACTACCCACATACGTGAGACAGGGGGGGAGTTCCACGTAACAGCCACGGCAGACCTCCACGGACGCCCACACAAAAGGGAGAGGAACATATCTCCCACGCATGTGGCGCGGACGAATCCGGTTTGACTCCGTGTTTTGATACGGGATAAGGTAACCCCATCGGGAGCGGGCACGTCGTTCGGGACGGATCATTGTTTGAAGGTAGTTGGACCGCGGCACGCGTGGGAGATATCGAAATTCTGCACGCAGGAGCGGACGGGTCCAGCACAGGAGATCCTGGTGAACGGGGACGTTCTGGTAACGCTCCACCACACCGGCGAGCCGGGCAAGATTCTCTCCATATTGGATTTCGCCGAGTGTTCGGAAGAAGGCCACGTCGAAACGGAAGTGCGCCGGAATCGGGCGCTCTGAGTACGTGCGAAACATTCGCATGTGCGCTACGCGAACCATGGCCGCCCGAGCGGAGTTGTGCGACTGACCACGATGGTGGACGAGCGCGTTGGTAGGCACGGTAATCCGGTAATGCCAGTCGAACCTCACCGTCATCCAGACGTGCACACCTCCTGGGAGGTGACCACTGCCATCGGCATACGCCTCGACGAAGGAACGATTGGTCACGCCTTGCGGATGAAACCACGCAGCCCGTAAGAACAGTGTGGGATTGCTGCGAGGGTCGACGTTGCCCAATTCATCATACGACGCCCACGCGCTCGCATGCGGGTTGACTACCGGTTGGACCGGGACAGCAGGAGCGATCCAGTTCCACTGCGGTATAGACGCCGGGGGCGGAAGTTAACCACCCGTCTGGGGAAGGGGCGCCGTGTGAAATCCCGGATTGACCGGTTGCGGAAACGGAACGGCAGCGGAAGACGGCTGTGAGAGAGGCACTCCAGAGGAGGAAGGGTATGACGGCCCAGCGAAACCACCAACGTATTGGTTCTGAGACCCGCCAGGCGGTTGGTTGCTACCCTGATTCGGGTTCGGCATCGCAGGAAGCGCGCGAGGAAGAGACGAAAGCGCTGGAAGCGAGAGAGAAGGGAGAGCGCGCCGAGGTATCGGAGGAGACGCTACCGCAGTACGCGTGGAGAGGAGTTGACAGGTGTCGCCGTTAGAAGAGACCGGGGAGGCTGGATTGGAGACCGTCATGCCAACGTGCTTAAATGCACTCCAGAGGACGAAAGCCAAACCGCTCGCGGGGTCGTCTCGCACCCTAAAGAGGGGTAAATGTATTGCAACGCGATTGCGGGACTCCTTCGCAGATGCGATTCATAATACGCACGGCGATACCGGGAGGTGATGGCCCACAGTATGAGTAACTGGTGAGATCAGCCCATTCTTGGGTATACTTAATATTAGAATTAGTGTTATGAGGTGCACGGCCTAGCCGGTGAGTCACACACGTGTGGGGGGTTTGCACCCATTCATTGGGGTATTTGAGGTAGATATTTGTAGCATATCTGCGGTACCACACTGACAGTGGGCCAACCTACTGCAGTACTTAGTAGGTTGAGCTGCACCCATTGCTGGGGAAGTAAACGGAACAACCGAGTGCTCGGCTCTGATATTTCACCCTTGGTGACCGATATCCTCCTCCCGGAGAGTCGACACCTTGTGCAGGATTCATCATCCGCCTCGCGACATCATTAACACCACTACCGCTTTCGCGTGTTTACTTTTTGTGTGTTTTCCTTATTTCTGTCCCTGTTATACAGGTAGCACTACTTGGTGTACCGGTGCATACCGATCGTGGCTCGACACACTCGCGTGGCCTATTACCGCTCTCGTGTGTCATCGCCTTACTCGTGGGTATCGCGTGCTACGCACGTGACGCTACTGCCGACTTGTGTCGTGTGTTCTCTACCGCTGTACGCGTCTTCTTCGCCGCCTCGCTCCCCCCATTACTTGGGAAGGGTCTACCGCGGTCTTACACCCGGCATTGCCGTGTCGTACCTGTGGGAGCGCTCTACTGCTGTGCTCGTATTTTGAGAGAGGGTCTAAACCGCCTTTGCGTGTCTTTCCCCATCGCTGGGTTTTGCACAACAAATAGATCTTTATTCCTGTAGAGTCCACTAGAAAGAGAGCTATTTGATAAAGAGTTCCCTTGCACGGTTTGACACTACAAAGTTGCAAGCAACGCCGGAATCGAGCCTACGTAATGTAGTCTAACGCTCATCTGTAGAGCAAAACCCCAGCGATGGGATCGTCTCTTAAGGCGTTCGAGTTCTTGCCCTCTAGACGAGGTGAACTCAGTGGTGTGCTCTCCGAACATGGATAGTGCGGGTGTAAGACCGCCCGTGGTACGGGATATACCTATGGAGGTTGATGCCTGAACGGGCCTGATCCAGGAATCCGGCGAAAAGCGACGGAATGATTGAAGAGGAAGGTACCGTAGAGCGGTGTAAACCCTAGGCAAAAGGGGGAAAAGGAAGGGAAATCAAAGGAGAAAAAGAGAGGAATCCCGCGGTGGGACGTGCGGCAAGCGGCAACAGATCCGGCGCCGGGAGACGACGATGTGTATCAAGCCCACGCGGCACAACTCTATACAGAGACGGAAACGATACCAATTGCGGTGAAAGCAGTACAACTGCACAGTAAAAGAAACAGAAAGTCCGAAGACACGGAATAAATAAGCCCGAAGGCAAGGCCACAATGGTCAGTATTGCCTGAGTGATCCCGAGGGATGAATCCAATCCGTACCGTACGCGGTGACCCTCCTGAGGGAGTTGTACACTTTGCGCAGGCGAACTTGGTTCAGAGCCGAACTCGGTTACGCTTTACTGAAAGAGGAGGTCACCGGGAGGCCACCTCTTATATCGTAACCGATAAATTAGTTAAACTAAATTAAATAATCTAGTGCACACCTAAGCAGGTCCATACACGTGGTGCACGTGACAACCCGCGGCAGCGGCCAGTAAAATATCCGACAATCATAACAAGACATGTGTGAGCACACCCATTCCTACACACGCGTACACGCGACCAATACTCATCTGCGCGACGTCATGGCCGACCCCTCAGGGTGCCATACCTCAATACTGTCGAAAAGTATCCCATCCGTGGGCCAATACTGATACCTTCCGAGTCCCCGAAATCATCCTTACCAGGGGTTTATGAAATCCTTCCCCGTGTACCGGGCGAGCACTTTTTGCTCTACATATCCCCCTCCTTAGCGCAGGAAACATCCGGTTTGCAAGTGGAGACTCATCAGCGAGCGAGTATGTAAGCGTGGTCCACCATGGACATATCCGAGATTCCGGTTCTTCGTCACAACGAGACACACGCGCAAGCGCACTCAACTTCTCTGCACTCAGACGATTCAGTACTTGAAGTTTCCTCCGCGATCGACGATTCGATGAACGCTCAATAAGGCGACGATAAGCATTCCCAAGCCGGGGCTCCGAACGTTTCGGGTCCCGCAACTCCTGCGACAGGATATCTCGGCGGTTTCGCCTCCGCTTCTCTGCCTCAGAGTCAACATCACACGAGCACACCGAACCCAGTTGACGTCGCGGCCTGGAATTCCGCTCAGACGGTGCCCTTGTTGGCGACTCCAGCTGGCTGGATAGCGCGTGAATCGCTTCTTGTTCAAGATCCGACTACCGAAGGAAGCTAGGCCTATTCCAGAGCACCCTGGTTTCACCCGACAGCGGTTCGCTACAGTTCGTTGATGGATTCATACACCGAGAATGGTATGCTGCCTGGCGGCCTACACCGAGATATGGTGGATTTCTGGGATTGGAGACACGGCGTGGCGGTCGCACCTCACGTTTTGTCACGGAAACGACGCGGCCATGGATACGAAACGCTAGATGAAGCGCGCGCGGCTATGGCGCGATTGGCATACTTTCGGAAGGAACGAGCCTCGTTCCCCGAGAGTATTCCCGAGTCATACGGGTTCGACCTTTCCCGGTTCCGAACTTACGGAGAGATCAAGTATGGCGCGAACCTCGCGGACTTCCAAGCCGTGTAAAACTTCCCGGAGGCGATGCCGGCGGACATTTTCCTGTTCAAAAGGCCTATCCTGCGAGCGGAGTTCCGATATCTACATCGCCCTTCGGGAGAGGGAAGCTTCTTCGACCGACCGCGAAACGAACGTAAATGGCGATCCCGGTTCGGGTATCTGATTCCACACCAGAACATGGAGGTTGAACGTTTGCGTCCGGACGCACTAGCGGGTCGATTTGCTCCACTCCCATCGTGGTGGGCTCACTATGAGGTACGACGCGGGTGTTTCCCGGAATTGCCGCCGTGCATCTCGTATGTGGGGTCACGCATGATTGCGAATTCGCACTGAGAGTATTGGATGCTCTTCATCGCTGAATGGACCGCTCTCGTTGCCGCGTTTATGCTATGGGAAGCATACGACCAGGACCGTGTTTGGTATTTGCCTCCGAGGTTACCGAATGTGATTAGATCACTGGACTTATACACCGCGCTCGGTTTGGACGACAACTTCAGCGAGGTCATCAGCCTTATCTATCTCATCGATTCCATTGATTGGAGTACCGTTCCGGCCGAAAACTTCCCCAGGGGCACTCGTTCGCACTACGACTGTTCGCCCGGGCGAAGACATCCGGGTGCAGGTGACTTCGTGTATTACGATCCCTGGGAGGGAGTTACTGTCCCGTAGGAGCGGGCTCTCGTCCTAAGCGGACTTTTTCGAGTGGTTCCGAGCGATCACCCTATTGGGTTCATGTTTTCCGACAACTATTACTCCGTAGCAGAGGAGGACGATCCAATGGTGGATGATACTGTGGAAGACCCGGCAGCGGGAGGTCCGTCGGCGGCTTCCGCAGGAGTTCCGGTTGCCGGAGGGGTGGCTGCGCTAGTTGCTCCTATCGGTTGGGCCGTGGGCCCTTCGCAGGGGAATATTGACCTTCGCGTGATAGCGATGCGCAACCAACTCCTCGGACTTGGGGTGCCGGTTCCACCGGATATGTACGACCTCGGCCAGCTGTTGGCATTGAGCGCACAGGCTTTCGCGAGTCAGCCTCCCTAAGCGGGGCCGTCCAACCCTGGAGGTGCCGGTCCTTCGACAGGATGGCAGTGATCTCGACGGTAAGTTCCCTCCATGATGGGCTGTGGTAGGCCTACCACAGCCCATCATGGAGGGATGCAGATCCTAGGATCTGCGACCAACGCACTCCACAATAGCTAGCGGTACAACTTCTCCTTAGAATAAAATGGACTTCGATATCAGTTCCTTCATAACCGGATTACGGTTCAATGCCTTTGGCGCACCATCGTTCCAATACGATTCTCCATTACGCGTGTAGCTTCACGACGTGTTCACATGGACCGTTAGACGGTAGTTCGCTTCTTTCCGATAAATCGGCGTCCGTTAGACGGAAATCATCTTTCTTCTTTCATCCCTTCGATACCTCCTTCCGTAGGAACAACCCAAACTTCTTGGTAGTACCATCAATAACTCTCCCACAAGTGGGCCCGTCGGTTCACCTCACGGCACAGTAGTACTGTCACTCTACCTGGGCTGCGTACAAGTTTGGAGGTGGCAGTAAGCGCTTACGCCGGTAGTAGGCGAGAACCTTCGATCGAGGCAGATGTTCGGTCAGCTCGAAAGTATCCTCCTCAGAGGAGTATCCGTACCAACGGACTTGATATTCAGTGTCCCCATCGGGGTTCACGCCGTGACTCACGATGCATTCGATAACGAATTCCTGTGGGAAGACTTCCCGTTCGCGGGCCTCCATGGCGTATGGGTCACTCTTGCTGACGCAGTTTCACCTAGAGAGGTTCTGTAGCTGCCTAAAATCACGCAGGTGAAGCTTTCTAAGCGTTAAAGACGGGCTTACTTCCGCGGTTTTCCACGCATTCCGCTGTGGCGGCCGTACTGTAACTCGCGTCCTACGCGTCCTATCCTCGAGCTAGAGAGGTAGTTGCAAAGCTCTCGATCAGAGGAGTCCAACGGTATCACGTTATTTGACGAGAGTCGAGAGACCGACAAACGGTAGTACTTCCGGTTGACGAATCTCCCGGCCTTCACGAGGATAACCGTTACGGTGACGGAGGTGCGTACGTCACTCCCTTGGCAAGGCGGCGGTTCACCCGGTCTACGGGGCTTGTGCCAAGAGCTCTGATTGGCTCTACGCCACAGATTGGCGACCACGACAATCGTGCGCGTGTCGTGCTCGGCCATCCGTTCGCGAAAGGTCGCCGACCGCTCATTAGGGCTTTCCACGTTGTAACGTGCGTCGCGTGGCACGCGCCTGGTTCTGTCAGGCCCCGTGTCACGGAGATTGCACTTCTTGCAGTGGTGGCGGAGTTCCAAGTCTCCACACGCGATGTGGTTCACACTGTAGAGTGTCGGCTTCCAAGAAAGCGTTAAAAGTCCCACAAGGGAATCCATAATGAGTGGTAATACTCAGCACAACTCGTTCACGAGGCTTCCCATTTCAGGGTTGCAATGCTATTCTTCCGCGTGCAGCGGCTGGTCCGCATCAGCGGCAACCGTTTTCACAGTTCGGCTGTGCTTCTCAGCGCGGATACGCAAGTTCATGCGGTTAGAGGTCCCAGAGTGGGTAGCTGTTTCTGCGGCAGCGTCGCGCCTCTCGCGGGCACGTTCCGTGGTAACGGAGACTGATACGGCGAAGCCCTCACGGTTGGGGTGCGACAAGGCAACTGTGGCACTAGATTCTCCCACGGGAGCGACTGGGTTATCATTGTGGATCACATTTTCCGTGGTTGGGGAACCGGGCGACACCGGAGCGTCATCAGTGCCATTTGCAGCAGCTGCGGTATCCTCCCCTTGCTTAGGTGGCGCCACGGGCTCCATCAGGAGATGGGGTGGGGGGTTACTCTTGTAAATACTCGTGCAGAGTCGTTGGAATTCGTCCAAGTAGTAGGAAGTTCAGTTCTGTGGTCAGAAGTACCTACTGTAGGTAGATCAATTAATCCTCGATCCGGGTGCGGAAGAATCGCCGGGCGCGACGGTAGTGTAGCGGCTGTTGACGGTTCTGCCTCCTGTTGAGGATCCCCTGATTTGGTATTGGTTGAGGTGGGCCCGGTTGCGGTGGGTGGCGTTGGGGCGGGCACAACGAGGTCACGCGAGATTCGTTCATGACGTCCGTCAATGTCGAGTACGACGGTATCCGGATTGACGGAAATGACGCGATATGGTCCATCAGCGATGGGAAAGAGCTTATGTCTCTTTTCCTTGTCAGGATTATAATACTCCTTACGAAGGAAGACAAAGCTGTTGGGCTCTACCACCACTGGTGTACCGCGAATTCGGCGATCGAAGTTACGCTTGTACGTAAGCTGTGCCCTTTCCATGGCCTTCCGGGCTACCGGTACCATCTGGGTTAACCAATTTTTCCAGGTGTCCTTGTACATCCGTGGTGACGAGAAAGACGCTAGCGTTGGTTGTGATTCGATTGCTACCGGTGGCAGTATGCTCGAAAGAACGAGTTCAAACGGCGAAAGCTTCCTTACCCGATGCACCTGGGTGTTATACGCGTACGTAATAGCATCGGTGTACAAGTCCCAATCCTTTGGGTGATCCGCGACATAGGATCGTAATGCGTTAAGCATTGTACGATGAAATCGTTCTACCTGCCCATTACACTGGGGATGATAGGTTGTTGTAAACAAATTCTTGACATCCAAGATACGGCATACGTCCATAAAGAACTTTGACGCAAACTGCGAGCCATTGCCTGAAAGCAGATTAACGGGTGGTCCGTAAGTGAAGACCCAATGCGTCACAAATGCTTGTGCAACTGCTGCTGCAGTGATCAGCTTCAACGGAACCGTTCGCATTAGCTTCGAAAACCTGTCCGTGATGACCAGGAGGTACCTGTGACCGCGTGCGGTTCGAATTAATTCGCCCAGAATGTCGATAGCGACGAACTCCAAAGGAGCCCGGGCTGGGAACAGCGTCATCGACTTAGAATTTCGTCGGAGTTTGACGTTGTTCTTGGCACATTCCGTGCATGAACGGCGTACTGCGTAGCAGTCGAATGCCATAGCTGGCCAATAAACGTCTCTTCGGAGAGTTAGATACAACTTCCTTCCACCAGGGTGTCTTCCAATCTTTGCATAGTGGGATATATGGAGAACCCTCCATTGTAGGGAGTGTGGAACCACAATTTGAGGACGTAGCCCAACAATCCTAACAAGGAATCCCTGATCGTTGGTTAGAAAGGGTATCTTGAATCCCCCGTTGAGTCGGGCCCTTATCTGAGTACAGAAAGGATCCCCGTGTTGTTCACGTATTACCTCTTCAGCGATAATGGGTTCAAATGAGCCAGGCGGTGGCTCGGCCGTTTCTGCGGCGAGAATATCGTCACAGACGTCATCCGTAATTTCGGAGTCTTCCTCCCAGTCTTCCACCAAGAAGCATGGTATGTCGTCGTCGTCGACAGGTTCTGCTTCTCCAGACGTTCCTAAGCGGGAATGCGCATCAGCCTGCATATTCAGGGTGCCCCGTTTGTACCGGACATCAAAATCAAATTCCGATAGACTGAGACGCCAACGCATGAGGCCACCCGACGGCTCGGAGATCTCCATAAGCCAGCAGAGAGCCGAATTATCGGTATGTACCTGAAAATGGGTTCCCATGAGATAAGGTCTTAAGGTAGACAGCGCCTAAACGACGGCGAGACACTCTTTCTCGGAGACTGAGTAATTACGCTCATGCACGTTCAATGAAAGAGACCAGTATCCAACTGGACCTCGCTCGCCTTTCTTCCAGACTTGAAACAAGGCACACCCCACTTAGGGATCACTGGAATCAGTATCAACTTCATATGGAAGCCCTGGAGTGGGCAACGCCAAAATCGGCGGAGACGTAACAGCGTCGATTAACGACGAAAAGGCGGATGCTTCCGCATCGCCCGAATGGTTCCAGTTTAACTGGCTGTCCTTTCCTGAGGAGAGAGTTGAGAGGAGCTGCAGTATCACCAAAATTCGGGACGAACCGACGGTAGACATTACACAAACCGAGAAATGATCGGAGTTCCGTCTGAGTTGTCGGATGTTTTGCTTCCTTCAGCGACTTCACCCTTACCTCGTCGACCGAGAGTTTCCCTGGGCGGATAATGTGGCCCAGGTACTTCACAGAGTCGGTAAAGAATTCGCATTTCTTGAGCTTCAAGGTAACACCTGCGTCACGCAGAACCTGCATCACTTCCCTCAAATGGGACATATGTTCATCCATACTGTTGGAGAATACGACAATGTCGTCCAAGTACACAAGACAAGTCTTCCACTTGAATCTGGCCAACAGAATGTCAATCGCGCGCTGAAACGTAGCGGGAGCATTTGTTAGCCCGAAGGGCATCCGTTTGAAACGGTACAGTCTTTGATGACATACAAACGCGGTCTTGTCGCGATCTTCCTTTCGAATTGGAACCTGCCAGTAACCCCAATTGGCGTCAAGGGCGGTAAATACTCTGGCGCTTCCCAGCGAGTCGATGTACTCATCCATCCGTGGAATCGGATACACGTCTCTGACGGTAACGGCGTTGAGTCGCCTGTAATCGATGAAAAAACGCCACGATCCATCCGACTTCGGAACAAGTACAACGGGCGATGCCCATGACGACTGAGCTGGCTCAATTACGTCGGCACGTAGCATCTTCTCGACTTGAGACTTTTCTTCTTCCCACGCTTTCGGGGCTGCCCGATACGAGTGTTGCGCGATTGGGCGAGTATCTGGGAGCAGATCAATACGGTGCTCCGTAATTCCAATTGTTCCAAGGGAACCGTCCCAAATCGGAGTAAATTAAAGGTTTTTAGGGGTATCACCTATACATTGTACATCTCTGAGCATGTCTTGCAACTTCGCGCGATGAGACGCTGGGACATGGTCCAGATTCAACTTCTCTAATTCCTCAACAGGATTCGTCTGTTTTGTGCCAGGGGGTAGCGCTGATTTAACCGGAATGAGCGGTCGTCCGTGGTTCGCACTAACTAGGTTCACCTCTTCAGTAGCAACTGCTTCCGGTACGGCGGAGTTTCCCTTTCTGGAGAAATCCAACAAAACGGAGTTTTCAGGACGCACCTCCCCCTCCTTAGCTTCGGGCACACCGAGAACCTCGGACGTTGGGATTCTCGTCTGTACGAGTGCCTTCGGATGCGGCAGGACCGAACCCAGTACCTGGTGTTTGACTAGCCACTGAGTGGTTTTGCCAAAGTTGGCAACCAGTACCTTGAAAGGTTGATCGGGCTCGATAGAAACAACACCATTAGCTAAAGCGAGCTGTCGCTGATCGTTTAACGATAAAGACGGTTGAACTAGTCGAATTCCATGTTGTTTGGAGACGCACTGCACCAACACCTGGGATTCCGGCCGGATTGAAACGGATTTCGCTATGCGAAGCTTTGTTGATTTCGGATCCACGTTTGGAACCTCTTGAGCCACAGATAATGGAACGCGCTTCCGGATTGCGCGCCTCAACGGCTTCCGAACGATCGGAATGGTTGTAACGTCTTCCATTTCCCCGTTTTTCGCCCTTGGGCGTATTGCTTCGACAAAGCGGTTGCAAAAATCACAACCGAGTATAACCGGTGCAGCGAGTGAATCGCAGACAACAAATTCAAGTTTCACCGCGTAGGTGCCAAGTCTCACTGTGAGAGTTAAGTAACCAACCGTGCGCAACGGGTTATTGCTGGCGTCAGCGATATCCAAGCCTGGACCATAGCGAACAGATTCCCGAAGTGCCGGGGGCACTAACGAAGAGTGAATGAGATTGGGCGCAGCGCCCGTGTCCAAGACAGACAGTTGACGAACCATAAACTGGTGTGATAAGCCGAGGTCGGCGTAAACCTTATAATTCCTCTTGGCCATCACAAGGACTCTATCCGGGTTACGGAGATTTTGGGACCGTACATACGGACGAGGGAGAACCGTTAGAAGCTATGAGTTCTCATCAGATTGAGCCATCTTCCTCGTAAAGATTTTAAGGAAAGCGACCTGGGAGCGAAGCGGCGGCGCCTCAGGCGTCTCCAACTTTGGCTCAGAAGACGCCCCTCTCGCAGGGGGAACTCTCAAGTTTTGTTTTTCTGGGCGGGGTTGGCCGGTGACGGCAAACTCTTTCCAGAGTGGGAAACAAGGATTCCCTGGTTCCGGGTTGGTCACAGCTACCTGTTTAGCCTGGTTCCGAGGTTCCTCAGTTCGAACGTTCTGTCTTGTAGCAGGATTGCCAAACTTGGCCCTTTGCTCTTCATAATTCTTACTCGGAACACGAGCACGGTCAGCTAGTGAAAAGGGCTCTCATACGACCCGATAATTTTCGGTAACTTCCGAGCGTGTAACATGCACATAGGTGCAATATGACCGGGTTGGTAACAAATATGACAGATGGTAGTTACCGACTTACCGAAAGATCGATTACCATCTGGCTGTCGTTGCGGTTGCGCATTCACCCATCCTGGGCGTGAGAAACGGCTGCCGTTGGTCGCGTAAGCGAGTGGAGCGGCCTGTACCCGTGTTCCTCCCATATAGAGTGCGGGGTCACCTTCCGAGATCGGAGTCGATGACGACGGAATGTCAGAAGACCCGTACGAATCGGGAGCACTTCCAACGAAGTGGACGTTATCCAGATCCGGGTTCACGGAGTTTCCACGTTCCAAGGAAAGAGATGGGGATGACTCGTTGACGAGCAACGCCCTTGAGCGACGGGGTTTCGGCGGGCGCCAAGCATGGAGGACTTCGCCTTCATCCTGGGCGTACTGGACCAATTCCAGATACGTAATACTACGTTTCTCTTCGCGATATCGCGCAACCAAAGCCTTGATAGAAGGGTCCAACCCGTCCACGAACATCGTGCATCTCTCCTGGGCAGAGCACACATTTCCACAGCGATGAAACGCTTTATTTAACCGAGTTGAGTAAACCGTTTCGGTCTCTTCAGTCTTCTGTTTAGTATCTCGCAGAGCAAGCGTCGCGTTGTGAATCGCGCTTCCTGTTGCATAGGATCTCAGGAGGTATTGGACAGCTTCCGGCCAACAACTGACACCTCCCTCAGATGCACGGGACGACCCTCGGACCGAGTTAAACTGATCTTCAGCCATCCTTGACAGAAAATAGGGTAAAGCGAGAAACGCTTGCGCCTCGTTCATACCGTGAATGTCGGCTTCCTGCACAAAGCGGGCCAGGAAGTCCAGTACCCGAATTGGATCTTCGCCATCAAATTTCTTCGTAAAGACGATATTCAGTCTTCTGATGTGATTCTTCACCTTACCGGTGCTTCGCGAGGTGCGACTTGACGATGAATCGTCCAATCGGTAATAAAGATACGATAACAGCTTCCTCTAGAGAAGATTCGTTGGTTTCAACTCCTTGAGTCCAAGATGACGTCTACCTTTCTCGCGAGAGCGAATCACTCCTTGAGTGGCATATGTCACCTGCGACTTCGTTCCGCAGGATCGACTCCCATATCGTTCTCGGTCTTCCTCACTGTCCGAAGAAGTGGATGAAGTAGATTTCGCAGAGCGAACGCTAGAATTGGAACTAGACGAATCCAAGTCGTAACGGAGTTCCTTTTTGCATCGTCGATTTCCATGATACGGAGACTGGCGTTCCGAGAGCTTAGAAGCTTCTTCCTTAGCATTCTTCGCAACAGATGCGTTATCCATCCGGATGATCTCTTCGACAGTAGACAACCGAGTGGTTAGGCGATCGATTTCAGTTTGATGCTCCTGAATAGAGGAATGGTAAGCTTGAACAAAAGCGGCTGGTGCACCCAGACTTTCTAAAGTGGAATTCACGTCTTGACGTAAGACACGAATGTCATTGGTCAGAACTCCGATTTCAGCTTGGTCAAGCTTCCGTCTGAGATACTGCAGATCCTCGAACAACGAGTTTTGCGCGAGCTGACTGACACGCAGTTGAGCCTCGACGTACAAGGATCCAGAGGTTTTAACCCCATTGTCTGGTCTTTCCGTGGCCGGAGTACCCGTAACGGGCGGAGCTCCTGCCGCAGAAGCGGCTCTCGGACCCGACGTGACTGACGAAGCTCTCCAGGGTTCCGGGACCTTTTCATTGTCAGGCGACCTTGCAGGTACGGAGGCGCGAGAACGCGGGGGCCCAGGCGGAGGCACACCAACATCTCTGGCCACACCGTTTCGAGAGTTCGGCCCAGGTGGCGCCATACAGGGCCACGGTGTACCAAACAGCGGTAAGATCAAATTAACAACGAGAGGTCTCGATACTCCAAAGAGTAAGTAACGAACAACAAATGAAACACTCTAGAGAGTCCACTGTTCCACATTAGCTTCCCAAAAACAAATTAATCACTAATGTTGAGACTCCTCGACAAGAACGAAAACGACAGAAAGAATCCAACCCGTTCTAGGTCGGGAGACCACTTGTAGAGCAAAACCCCAGCGATGGGATCGTCTCTCAAGGCGTTCGAGTCCTTGCCCTCTAGACAAGGTGAAATCAGTGATGAGCCCTCCGAACATGGATAGTGCGGGTGTAAGACCGCCCGTGGTACGGGATATACCTACGGAGGTTGATGCCTGAACGGGCCTGATCCAGGAATCCGGCGAAAAGCGACGGAATGATTGAAGAGGAAGGTACCGTAGAGCGGTGTAAACCCTAGGCAAAAGGGGGAAAAGGAAGGGAAATCAAAGGAGAAAAAGAGAGGAATCCCGCGGCGGGACGTGCGGCAAGCGGCAACAGATCCGGCGCCGGGAGACGACGATGTGTATCAAGCCTACGCGGCACAACTCTATACAGAGACGGAAACGATACCAATTGCGGTGAAAGCAGTACAACTGCACAGTAAAAGAAACAGAAAGTCCGAAGACACGGAATAAATAAGCCCGAAGGCAAGGCCACAATGATCAGTATTGCCTGAATGATCCCGAGGGATGAATCCAATCCGTACCGTACGCGGTGACCCTCCTGAGGGAGTTGTACACTTCGCGCAGGCGAACTTGGTTCAGAGCCGAACTCGTTTACGCTTTACTGAAGGAGGAGGTCACCGGGAGGCCACCTCTTATATCGTAACCGATAAATTAGTTAAACTAAATTAAATAATCTAGTGCACACCTAAGCAGGTCCATACACGTGGTGCCCGTGACAACCCGCGTCAGCGGCCAGTAAAATATCCGACAATCATAATAAGACATGTGTGAGCACACCCATTCCTACACACGCGTACACGCGACCAATACTCATCTGCGCGACGTCATGGCCGACCCCTCAGGGTGCCATACCTCAATACTGCTAAAAAGTATCCCATCCGTGGGCCAATACTGATACCTTCCGAGTCCCCGGAATCATCCTTACCAGGGGTTTATGAAATCCTTCCCCGTCTACCGGGCGAGCACGTTATGCTCTACATCATCTATGAGGATTATGGCCCGTCTCTGCCATAATACCAGTTCAAGGGTTTCTGTGGTGTACACCAATATATGAATAGTAGAAACTTGTGGTTTCCATCTAGATTTATTGAACACTTGAGAAACTGCGGAGCTGATGTGAGATTCATCACTACAAGTGGGCGGTTGCCACACTTAGTGGATGTTTAGTTAATATTATTTATTACTTTAGGGAGAGCACTACATAACGCACCGGCCTTGCCGCCGTTGCGTCCACTGAAGTTGCCCAGTCGGATTGAACCTACTTCAGGACCTCCGCTCTACTCTTTCTCGCCTTCGGCGGTGCACAATTCCTTATCAGACGAACGTCCCGTTGCAACGGTCCGGGTATCCACCCCGGGTCTCCCAAGAAACCCAATTGTTAGAATGTTCACCGCTTTTGTCGCGTTCCGACCCTGTATAGGGATACCCCGGCTGTACGCCATATCCCTTTGCAGATCTTTTTCTTGAGGCCACTCCACTCGCGTTGGCGCCTCTCCCCTTTCTCCCTCTTTACCCACTTCGTAATACCGATTCTCTAGAAAGACACATCCCACACAAGTCGGCTGCTCTCTTGTTCAACTCTCTACTCTCTGTCGTGACGGTTTGGCTCCGGTCTTACACCCGGGTCGTTGCGCTATTTCAAAGAGGCTCTGTTCTCTGGGTTTGCCTCCGTAGAGGAAGATCCCGAACGTTTTCGTTGTGTTTTACTGCTTGCAGGCATTGAACTACACCTAAGTAGGTCTCAACTAACTATTTATACGTGTTGCACACCCGCAGGGGTTCGTTAACATGGCTAGCCTACTCTCAGGCACCTCAGGTGCAGGTGCACCACCGATCCTCCCATACTTTGCATACACATTCGTTTCGTACACGCGTCCAGCTAGCGGTAACAGCCAGCAATGCAACTCCTGGTTACAGGTATAATGTCCGGGAAAGCCATCCAAAAGTAACCGCAAAAATTGAGTCCCACTCGTACGATAGTGCATCCTCCTATACTCACCCCTGCTTTTATGAGGAGCATCATCTCGATTATCACGCGGTTTTGCGTTGCTCTACAAGTTGCGGTACTCGCCCAAAATAATTCTCTACAATAATACCACTAGAACTAATTTTCCGATTTGCGCGCTGTTCCTCCTGTGTTAGATGTCCTCTTATCGGCCTCCTCTTTGGCATAACTGCGCCGTTATGCCAAAGAGGAGGCCGATAGCTGCTCTTATGTGCTCTGGTGCAGCCGCATTACCCTTGTCCATCAATATTCCCCACTGCTTAGGATACTAATCTTGCATATTGTAGAGCAACTCGTTTCGCGGAAATTTGTCACTTATGCGATTCATACTAATTATCCGGTACGGAGGTGAGATAAAGCTCTTCATGAGTTGCACGTGTATTTGCAAATAACTTGGGAATGATCACAATGGAAATTCGTCACGGTCATGTACGCAGCATTGCTGGATTCTTCACACACGTGTAGTGCTTGCCACACCTATTCGTAGGGAAACTTAGTATTATTTCTAATATTCTAGATAGTTAGAATATTTTTCTAATTTTCACGCTGACAGTAGGGTCGGCCACCCTACTTAGGTAGGTGAGCTCGACCAACACTGGGAAAGTAAACGCACCAAGCAAGTGTTGGCTCTGACTCAGGAACCCCTGGTGCGTGATAACCTCTTCGCGGAGAGTCACTATCTGATGAGGGACCGGTTATCCACTTTGTGGAGCTTTCCGCCACTACTGTGTGTATTGTTTCACTTGTTTCTTTTGTTTTTGTCACTGTTTAACAGGTGCGCACGACCCGTGTGCCGGTGTTTCTTTTTGCCCCGTCTTGTTGATCTGGTGACTCGTCCCGCTCGCCCCGGCCCGTGCCACATCTGTGTGTGTCTGTCTGTCTCGTGACATCTCACACCCGGCATTGCCGTTGTCTACACAACACCCCCGACTTCTAGGCCGACCCTTTTGAGCTCCCTACGCCCGTCATGACGATTTCGTCTCCGCTTTCACTCGACTCGTCGCACCATTCCTGGGAGCGCTCTATTCGCTGTGCTCACCTCTTCGAGGGAAGGTCCCGAACGCCTTTCCTTCCTTCTCCCTTTGCAGTGTTTTGCACCACAAATATGTCCAGCATCAATAATTGTAGTGCAATGCCTGCAAGCAGTAAAACACCACGAAGACGTTCGGGATCTCTCTCTACGCAGGGCAACCCATGGAACAGTCCCTCTCTGGAATGACGCACGGGCCGGGTGTGAGACCGGGGCCAAACAGTCACGAAGGAGCGTAGAGAGCTGGACAAGAAATCAGACCACGTGTGTGAGGTGTACCTCTCTATAGGATCGGTACCACAAAGCGGGGGAGGAAAGGAAAAGGGAAGACGCACCCACGCGGGTGAAGTGGCCTCAGCAAAATGGGGCAGAAAGGTACAAAGTACAGCCGGGTGTTCCCTCTACACGGTCGAAACGCGACGAAAGCGGTTAACACTCCCACGATTGGGTTTCTTAAGGGACGCAGGGTGGATTTCCCAACCGTTGCAACGGGGTGTCCCTCCGATGAGAAGTTGTGCAGCGCCGAAGTCGAGAATGGCTAGGGCCGAGATCCTTAAGGTAGGATCACCCTGGTTGGGGAATTTTAATGGGCGCGACGGCGACGACCCCGGCGGGCTAAATAGTGCGCTCCCTAAAATTAAGAAATAATATTATCTAAAACACCCACTAAAGGTGGCAAACGCCCACGTGTAGTGGGCACCCTCCAATCAGCTCCACCGTGTTCCACGTGTCCGAACCATCTCGATGGCAACCACTAGTTATTACTAGTCATATATTGGTGGTACCAGGCAAACCCGTGAACGAGAATTATGACTAAGTCCAGCCGAAATTCTCATAGATGAGCGTTGCATTACAATGATATAACTACTGCCTCTATCGTCCCGTTTTTCCAACGCTATTTTGTGAGATTGAATATTAGAATAGAATATATTCCAATCTGTAGAGCAAAACGCTTTTGTTGGGGATGCACTTAGGTGCTTTTCATATTTCGTTGATCGGTTACCGGCTTCGACACCTCATGTTATGAGAGGCTACTGCAGCAATGGCCCTGTTTTGGGATATGCCTAGTAAGGGTAGTGTTTCTGCGCAAGTGTGCTTGTTTGGCGCGATGAGGTGTGCGCCGAGGTTTCACACGTGTGGAGTGTTGGCCGGCAGCGCCGGATATTTAGATATTTTAGCTTGATATTTTTAAGTGCCATTTAAAGTGGCGGCACTTGCCGCCACTGCACGGGAAGTAAACATCAGGGAGGCCTTTGGCTCTAGCTTTTTGCCGCGTACGAACGGTTCTTCGTCCCTAATCAGGCTATACCGCAGCATCCCGGGAGGCGCTATCCACCTCTACCGCTGAGAAGTCCTAGACCGTCGTTACAGGACCTTTCCATCGTTATACTGTTATTATTGCGGTTGTACGGCTCTTTTCGCTCTGCCCTGTTATACAGGTTTGGCCCATATTGTCCGGGAATATATCCTGATCCTGCGAGTCAGTGCAACGCTGCGCGGCTCGTGTGCCGCCCGTTTTTGCCCAACACCGTTGGCATGGATACCCCCTCACACTGTAGCTCACCACAACCATCCGGATCTAGTGCCGGTTCTATTCCACTTTACCTCCGACTGCACGCCCAGGACGGGAGTGCCCAGATTCACACCCGGCTGGTGTCACACCTATCGAAGGGTTCTACCACTGTCCCTACCCATATAGGGAGCAGGACTTGAACACCGTTGTCGGTGCTTTTCCGCGCTGCGGCTGTTGTTTTCTCGCATGTGGGCTCGCACTATAAACTGGTCTCCCGACTTAGAATCGGCTTGACTCGCCAACTCTAGTTGGAATTGTTTCGGTTGTTGGAGCCCAAGTTTTTAGGAACATCCGCTTATACGGTTCCTTCTATTGTCCGTTTTCGAAAGTCTATCTGATTTCCAATTGGCCGACTGTAACGGTGTACGATGTCGTCCCGTCCCAAGAGTAGCGCTCCACCTGCTGCTTCGGTGCCGGGTTCGTCTCGTTTGCCAGCAAGTCTGCCTCCGTTGCCGAAGGACACGCTCGAGCTTTCTGGTAATGGCGATCCGAAACCGGCTTTTTGAGGACTCCGTTCGGCTACCGGAACCCCATCCACTCGTGGGCTAACTGAAACCGCACCTGCGGCCAGTTCTGCACAGCAGCGGTCGATGTTAAGTCGTCGCGGTCCGACGAGTGCACCCTCCATGAGTTAGAGACTCAGGTTCACATTCTGTAGAAGTCCCAAGTGGGCCTCATCATATCACGAAGCTCCGGAAACGGCTTGATGAAGCAGGTGTCTGGGATGTTTCGAGCGAAGTCCGTGTACTACGGTCTGTCAACCACATCATTGAAAACCGAAAGGCGTCGTCTGCTCTGCATGAACAGGCCTCTGCACGCCTGAATCGCCTGGCTATCCGTCTAGAGACGGTGGAGCAAATCATCATCTCTGGTGCTATTGCGCCCGGACCCCCGGTTTCCGAAGGTTTTCGGCACTTGCACCGCTCCCGGAGCCGCCCGGTTAAGAAGAAGAGGGTCAACTTGTCATCGCATTCGTCTTCTTCGTCCTGTTCAGAAGAGGAAGCCCAGGAATTGAAATCTTGAAGCGTGAATGTCAGGGAAACACTATCGTCACCAGGACCACCTGGCGTACAGAACGCACTGTGGTTAGGACGAAAGCCGACTAGGAATGACGCCCACAACGAGAACACTAACAATGATACCTCAAAAGAGAACGCACTAGCCAAACCACGCGCCGAGCGCCGTGTCCTTCACACGGAATATGTTTTAGACCGTCCGATCCCTCACGGCTACGCCTGTGATGAAAAGCTACTGTATAGAGTCCGTTGGTAGACCTATGTGTCATCGGAGGACAGAAAAGAGCCTATCGAGCACTTACCTCGCTCTAAGATTTTACAGTACCACCGTGGAACACGGACGCCGATACCGGCTACGCTAGACAAGGCCCAAATGGGTTGTCCACCCACGTCAATGATCCCAGCCGTCATAAAAAGAGACTAGACTGCCTACCGCGGACGCTACTGAAGAGCAAAAACATTGCCGCACATGCGGATGCCACGCTACAGTGGATAAGAATACTACGAAGAAGAAGCCAGGAAACTGGAGAAAGACGACTAGCTACACCCGCATTCTGCGGTCAGTCCCAATCGATGGGCTAATCGCAACAGCCTCGACCTAGTTATTGCCCACTGAGAAGGGGGAGAGCAAGAAGACGAAAATTATGAGCCAAGCCAGCAACGCTGGAGAAGTCTACCAGCGACTATGGAGATTTCCCCTCATCATTGGGGTCTACTACAGACTATCTTAGCCTGTCAGAGATTCCGAGCCGGAACGTTAAGCGCCGGATGGCCCAGCACCTGAGATGCTTCCACTACCGGGGGCTCCGGAGAAGCGCTGTGACGCTATGGTTGAATCGAAGATGGTTATTCATTGAACCGACCCGTTGCACACGACGTGCCAGTGTCTCAGTCGACAACGTCGGCAATCCTGGGTTGCGTTTGTGCTCAAATTTTAGGTTGCACTAATCCCAGGAGTTCAAAGGGAGAATAGAACAACCGACAAGTTCTCAGCTACCCACTGGTATCCTCGCCCCCAGTGATACCGACCGAGCCTCACCAAAAGTCGGTGTTTGGCTCTCGGTTTCGCTTGTTTTACTTGCATAGCTGTTCTATGCATCTGAGATGGTTCGTTCTCATACTTTCAGTTCCTAACTAGTACACTTTGTCTTCCATGAATGAATATGATTGTTTTTCTTAACAGGTAAGTGCCCTGGATACTTCACACTGTTCGAAAGTGGACTCATCTTAATGGAAAGCTTTATACGGATACTTGCTTGCCCTAACGTAATCGACCTAAGAACGAATATCAATACCATTTCTTCTCTCACAGTTTTTTGTTTCCCACTGGGTTTCTTTTCTTTCTGTGATTGAAGTTTTTAACGGTTGGAATTTCATTCTCTGTCATTAGTTCTTTGTATAGAACGAAGAATTGCCGTTGTTACAGAACCACATGTCTTATACTGACATGGTTTGGGATGGGAATATGACAAGCGAGTGTCATAAACTCAAGCGAATTTGCGTAGGGCGTCTGCGGCATAAGACGAGCAACTGTCGTGCGCAGGGCGCCCCAATTGGGCGAAAGAAATAGTCCGCAGCGCCGCGGACTTTACCAAAACTAGGACATCACAAACGTTCTGTGAGAAGCACGACGCTTCTCTTGTTCTGGATGTGCGTAGGTAGTGGAATAATTGCTTGTAATTCCGACTCGTTGGTCACAATATCAGGGATGGCCACTCTCACGCCTCGAAGGAAGTCGCGAATCACCGACGCTCGCCGAGTGAGACTGACCCGCGTCGTGTTGCTGGTTCTGATCCGAGAGGTTGAGGATCGTTTGTGGTTGAAGTTGGTGCACTGCGTGTGTGCTCAGCAGTTGTTGAAATCTGTGCAATATGTGTGCTCAGCGTTTGGGTTTATCATCTGAGGTCCAGCGACGAACGATTGATACGAGTAATCCGGTAAATTACTCTGGCGGCTTCAACCAAAGCGGACGTGCTGTACGATGGGCTCCCACTGATCGTTCGGGGCGGATACCGGTGGCGGTCGGAAGATCTGGTAGTACCGCGATTGCTGAAGTGGACGGGGTGCCGTGGCGCACTGTTGGACGTGGGTGACTCACCTTTGTTTCTGTTGACCTCACTATATGTAGGGTTCTTGATCTGTGGTGAAGGCAAACCGAAACGAGCTTTTGATCCGTGCAACCTCGGTTGAGCGGGGAGGCGACGTACCGAAGGCTGACCTCCTTTACATTATCAGGCCACGTGTGGGCACTTTTGTCTGCATGTTAGGAGCATACCTTGGTTTGGCATAGTAGCTACAGTGTCTCGGTCCCGCAAGTTCTTGCAAGAGGGCAGATTGGGTTAAGTGGTGAAGACATATCTTTCGTCATTAACCATCCTTTGGACGCCTCGTAGAGAGCAACGCGCCTTCTCCTGGAAGGCAGGAGGAGATAGACTGCAGAAGTCCTTTCCTACCCGGAGGGTCTCCGGCGGTCAGGGGTCCGATCCCCTAGGGTACTTGGAATTTAGCTCCTGCCAGTGGTCCCGACTATTGAAGTTTTTGTCGTTGTTGTTGTTTGCTGCTGTTGTTTGCTGCTGTTGTTTGCTGTAGTTTTTTTTGCTGTCGTTGTTTGCTGTCGTTGTTTGCTGCCGTTGCTTGCTGTCGTTGTTTGCTGTCGTTGTTTGCCGTTGCTGTCTATCTGCGACCGCCATATTTGATTTGCTCCGCTGTTTCCTTCTCACAACATGGATTCGTTCAGTGGGCTCAAGATCGAGAAGTTGGGTGAGGATAACTTCCTCACTTCCACACATGGAAGCAGTAGATTCAGTACGTACTTACACTGAAAGACCTCAAGAACTATCTCACCACTTCTGCACCCACGGATGAAGAGAAACTGGCGAAATGGCAAATCCGAGACGAAAGGGCTAGAGCCATAATTGGACACACGCTTGCCGACGAGCACTTGGATCACATTCGTGACATTGAGACCGCCTCGGACGCATGGAAGGCCATCTGCAATGTGTTCCAACGCAAGATTCTTCTGAACCGAATCAACGGCAGACGTGTTTTCTACTCTGTCAAGATGCGCGAGGACGACAAGATGTTGCAATTCATCAATCTTGTTTGCACTTGGTTTGACCTCAAGAGTATGGATGTCAACGTTGAAGAAGAGGACATTAATATGCCGGCTCTATGTCGACTTCTGGAACGTTTTCAGCACCTCATTGTTGCAATTGACACCACGATCGAAAATCGCGAGTCACCATGGAGTTTGTGAAAAGCCGTCTGTTGCAAAAAGAGCAACGTATGAGTGATCGTGCAAAGGAGGAATCCGTTGGTGATGGCGCACTGGTGAGACGCCAGTATCGTAGCAAGTCATTGGAGACAATTGTGTGTTACTATTGTGACATAAAGGGTCATATCCAGAAGAACTGTTTCAAGAAGCACCGTGATGTGTCTAACTAGAATCAGATCGATGCTGCTCACCCAAGTGTACATACCGCGCTCAACGATGAGCAAGGTACGGGCGGCAGCGATTCTGACTTTGTATGCCTCATTGCAAATGGTGCCGACAAGGCCACTAACAGTGACTGGATTGTTGACTCTGGAGCTACTGCGCACATGACTTATGATGACTCAATGTTCCAAACGTACGAGACAAAGGTGTCGTCGGGTGTGAGTATCGGCAATGATTCCAAGTTGCAGTCTGTTGGTCACGGAAGTGTAGAGCTCGATCTGACAGTTGAAGGGTGCAAACGTAAGTGCAAGCTTAAACATGTGATACACGTGCCCAACTTGCGATACTACCTGTTGTCTGTGTCGCAGATATGTGATCTGAATTGCACGGAATGTTTGACAAAGAAAAGGTATGTGTGTACAAGTGGCCAAAAACGGTTGCCGTCGGGCTCCGTGTCAAAGACCTGCACTCTCTTTGCACTGCTGCAGAACAGTTCACGGAAACGGACAGTGTGCATGCTTCAAACTTGTCTTTTTGGCATTCTCGAATGGCTCATGTGAATGTGGAATGTATCAAGCAGATTGCTGGAAATGGCATCGTGTCAGGTCTGAATGTGGATGTGGCTCAGAAGGTGGATGAGTGTGGCTCATTTTTAGTGGGCAAAGCGACCCCTACTCCGACTCCAAGCAAGGGGGGACGAGCTGAACACATACTGGATCTGGTACACTGAGATATTTCGGGTCCAGTGAACGTCAAGTCCTTGGGAGGCTGGCACTACTTTGTCACATTCATCGATGGCAACAGCCGCTACTGCTTTCTGTATATGCTCAAGACGAAGGATCAGGTGTTCCGGGTGTTCATCAAGTGGCACTGGTTTGTGGAAAACCAGATGGGCAGGAAGGTGCTTACCATCACCGCTCGTAAAAGTGTGCTGCGTGCTTTGCGCACAGACAACGATGGTGAGTACCTGTCCAATCGGTTCTCCGAGAAACTGGTGCAGTACGATATTGAGCATCAGCGAACTGTGCTTTACAATCCATAGCAGAACGGGTGTGCCGAGAGGTTCAACCGTACACTCATGGACTTGATCAGGTCAATGTTGCATCACAAGAATGTGCCAAAAAGCTTTTGAGCTGAGGCTCTGAACGTTTCTGTGTATGTGCGCAACAGAGTGACCTGGAAAGCGCTTCCGAGTGACGTGAATCCATTTGAGCTGTGGCATGAACAGAAGTCTGACCTGAGCAATCTGCGTGTGTTTGGTAGCCGTTGCTGGTACAAGGTGGTTGATCACAAGTTGAAGAAGCTAGAAGAGCGTGCAGAGGAATCCATCTTCGTTGGGAACACTTCGGGCTCCCACGGATACAAGTTGTGGGACAGCCAGAAGAAGAAGGCGATTGTGTCACGAGATGTGAGGTTTGACGAGTGCTCTGGAACTGAAAGTGAGGAGCACTCTGAACACGAGGACTATGCGGAAATCGACTTGGTTGACAAGTCGGGAGCTGCTGAAGCCTCAACCTCTGACACATCCACCCATGATTCTGAAGATGACCCTTCTGCACCAGCTTCTCACAAGAGTACCACGAATGCCAGTACGGATGAAGACACCACACCAAACGCACATGATGAGCCGGGAGTGGCAGAGACGCAGCCCCTTTGTAGATCCACACGTCAGAGAAAGACTCCATCTTCGTGGTGGCGTGGGGCCAGTGCTTTGGTTACAGCCAGTGATGATACTCCTTCGTCGTACGATGACGCAGTGTCACGCCCTGATTCCGAAGCTTGCAAGAAGGCGATGAAGAGTGAGTACGAGTCATTGATGGAGCATGACACATGGGATCTAGTGCCAAGGCCAGCAGACAGCAACGTGATTTCGTCCAAGTGGGTGTATGTGCAGAAGTATGAGGCTTCGTCATTTGGTGAACCGACAGTGCGTTACAAGGCTCGTGTGGTTGCAAGAGGCTTCCTGCAGATCGAGGGTGTGGACTTCTCAGAGACTTATGCACCAGTGGTGAAGTTTACATCCATAAGAATGATCTTGTCTGTGACTGCCGTACGGGACTTTCACTTGCACCAGATGGACGTGAAGACTGCCTTTTTGAACGGTGAACTTGACGAGACAGTGTACATGGAGCAGCCAATGGGGTTCACACAGCAGAGAAAGGAGGACTTGGTGTGCCGATTGAAGAAAGCGATCTATGGGCTTAGACAAGCACCAAGACAGTGGCACGCCAAGATATACGCCTTCCTTGTTGGTGAAATGCATCTCAAGCCGAATGACGCAGACGAGTGTGTCTACAACGGGATCATACTGGGTTTCTTGGTTATCATTGCTCTGTATGTTGACGACTTGCTGATTGCGAGTCCGAGCATGAAAACCGTGTAACGTGTGAAGGCAGAGCTGTCAATTCATTTCCGCATGAAGGACCTCAAAGAAGCTCACATGATTCTTGGATTTGAAATCCATCGAGACAGAACCAAGCGAGAGCTGTACTTGACGCACTCAGCGTACACTAACAAACTCCTGGAGCGATTTGGCTTGCAGCTATCGAAACCCGTTGACACTTCTATGGAGTGCGGTGTGGACTTGTCTGTTGACAAGGAAGTGCTCATGCATGTACCGTATCGTCAGGCGATTGGCTGCCTCATTTATCTCTCTGTGGAAACTCTTCCGGACATCTCACATGAAGTGGCTGAGCTGGCCCAGTATGTTTAGAAGCCGGGAAACACTCACTGGAAGGCGGTCAAGCGTGTTCTTCGCTACCTCAAAGGCACTACCACGTTCGGGTTGACGTATGGCTCCAGCACCGATTTGCAACTGCACGGCTATGTGGATTCTGACTGGGCTGGCGACGTTGCCAACCGCAAGTCCACTAGCGGATACTTGTTCATGATGTGCGGTGGTGCTGTGTCGTGGTCGTCTCGTCAACAGGAGGTAGTGGCTCTGTTCAGTGCGGAGGCTGAGTACGTGAGCTGGTGCTCTGGCACCAAGGAGGCGATCTGGCTTCGGCGACTTTGGAACGGCATTGGCAGTGTGATTGGCATGGAAGCAGACCGGTCTGTGAAGCTGCTGGTTGAACCAACTCTCAAGTATGTTGACGACCAGGGCAGCATTGACCTTACTCGAAATGGAGTGGTGAACTGGAGAACGAAGCACATTGAGATTCGGTTCCACTTCACTCGAGAAGCTTTGCAGTCCAAGTCGATTGTACTGTTCTACTGCTCGACGGATTCCATGTTTGCTGACATGCTGAATAAGCCGCTTGCCCGAGTAAAGCACGAGAGGTTCCGCGAAGCCAGTGATGTGATCCAAATAGAAGTTTGAAGTCAGTGGCAGAGGAGTGTAGAGCAAAACTTGCTCGCCCGGTACACGGGGATAGTTTTCATAAACCCCTGGTAAGGATGATTCCGGGTACTCGGAAGGTATGAGTATTGGCCCACGGATGGGATGCTTTCGGCAGTATTGAGGTATGGCACCCTGAGGGGTCGGCCATGACGTCGCGCAGATGAGTATTGGTCGCGTGTACGCGTGTGTAGAAATGGGTATGTTCACACATGTTTTGTTATGATTGTCGGATATTTTACTGGCCGCTGCCGCCGGTCGTCACGTGCACCACGTGTATGGACCTGCTTATGTGTGTGCATTAGATTATTTAACTGAGTTTAACTAATTTATCGGTTACGACATAAGAGGTGACCTCCCGGTCACCTCCTCCTTTAGTAAAGAGTACCCGAGTCCGGCTCTGAACTAAGTTCGCCTGCGCGAAGTGTACAACTCTCTCAGGAGGGTCACCGCATACGGTACGGGCTGGATTCATCCCTCGGGATCACTCAGACAATACTGACCATTGTGGCCTTGCCTTCGGGCTTATTTATTTTGTGTCTTCGGACTTTCTCTTTCTTTTACTGTGCAGTTGTACTGCTTTCAACACAATTGGTAGCGATTCCGTCTCTGTATAGAGTTGTGTCGCGTGGGCTTAATGCGCAACCCCCGTCTCCCGTCGCCGCGTCTGTTGCCGCTTGTCGCACGCCCCGCCGAGGGTTCCTCCTTTGGTTTTTCCTTCTTCTTCCCTCTTTTACCAAGGGCTTACAGCGCTCTACGGTACCTTTTCTCCCGACCATTCCGTCACTTTTTGCCGGATTCCTGGATCAGGCCGGTTCACCCCTCAACCTCCGTAGCTTTATATCCCGTACCACGGGCGTTCTTACACCCGCACTATCCGTGTGCGTAGGGCTCACCACTGAGTTCACCTCGTCTAGAGGGCAAGGACTCGAACGTCTTGAGAGACGATCCCATCGCTGGGGTTTTGATCTACAAGGAGGGGTGTTGGATGTTGATGCTGTGCTTTCACTGAAAACCAAAAGTGCTGGGGAGCATGGGCTGTTTTGGAGGCGGGCGTTGGAAAAGCGCATATGTGGTTCTGTGCAAACTGAACTTGAAACGGGCTTCTGATTGGCTACTGCAAATGGTCATATGCCTTGTGGTTTGTACAAGTGCTGTGGCGCTAATAAGTTGTTTCCGGGGTACACGTGTGTAGCTAGTACACTGGGCATACTTTACATGATGCACAGCGACAAACGTATGTACCTGGACATGTAGGACAGCGTGGTGTAACTTGGGCAGTATGGTGAAGAGTTGATGCGGTGTCAAGAGGATTACAGTGTAGTGTTAATGGTAACGTAGGACTTGGAGTGAGTTTGTGGTGAGGTGTTGTTGGTGAGCTTGTACGTAACTGTTATGGTGTCGTGTAGGGATTACAGTGTGTTGGCAATATGTGAATCTGTGCATGGTCATGGTTATGTATAGGCACGTAAGTTATTGTGCACTGTTGTGCACTTTTGCGCCAATGGGGTGCTTCTGATGTACACGTGTGTAGCTAGTACACTGCAAAAGGATTCGACAAGAAAAGTGCCAAAAGCGACCTTTCTGGAGTACGTGAGTGCAAGCGGGTCCAGGTACGCAGTGGTAAGAGACAAGTAGCCTGCCAAGCCCCTCCTTCATAGAACGGGTGGACCGAGGCCCTGTTCAGTCACGAATCTCCAGGTTTTCGTAACCGGAGAGCCGACGTAGTACTCTGGGAAGGAGACAGAAGTCGGCCCCCGCTGGGAAAGCCCAGAGCGGTACAAGTCATGCGACGCTTCCGTCCTGAAATCTGACTGTCCCAGAGGCAGTCAAGACCGTGCCGAAGTCGAACGAAAGGGACCCAGTGAAGGCGACGTGGGAGCTCGTTGTGTCGGAGTGCAACAAGTCCTGTGTTGCGACTTTCGCAGGTGATTCAGCTGTCACAGCCCAGCCAGAAGGAGTCGGACCCAGTGGGTGCAATACCCGCTCCATTTTGACAGGCAGTGATCCAGAGTTGACTGCTGAGGGCTACCTATAGTTAACCATGTGGTCCTTAAAGCGCGTATTTCAGCCGCGATTTATTTTCAACGCCGATCTACCGGGACGCTGTCAAAATTTTGTCGAAGGTGCCCCAAATCTGTGGAGGAGAATTTTGTCTTTTTGACATGCTACAGATAGATTCTGGCACTGGACGGGATAAGATATTGCAGCCCTCCGAATTTCGTCCAAAATCGTCGTTTTTGACCACTTTAGGGCACCCCCTCAAATGAACCCCAAATCGACAATTTCTCGAAAAGTGACTTTGCAAAAGGCACGATTTGCCACGCTGCATTCCAGCAACCAAATCCCGCAAAAGTCGATCTAAAGCGCCACTTTTCGATCAAAATCGAACTTTCTGCAATTGCAACTAGGAGCGCCACGTTTTTAACCTGAACAAGTGTGAAGCACATATTTCGTTGTATAACGTGGGAATGGCAGTAACACGAAGGTTTTGCGAGTGAAATTCAGAAAAAGAGAAAAAATTGAAAACAATTGAAAAGATCCAAAAAGAGGCAAAAAACAGTATTAAGAAGCCATTAGAACCGTCTGAACACAATAAAAGCAGCCAAAAAACAAAAACAAAACAAAAAGTTGAAAAATGACTTCTCTCCAAACCTCAACGTCTAGACCTATGAATCTCTTCAGCCCTTCTGCTGACTCAGTAGAGCCCATGGAGGGTATCCACATTAGGGATTTAAGCGGACAAATATTATCCAACAAGGTCTGGCAATAGTTCCAAGAATTGCAGAGCAAAACCCCAGCGATGGGATCGTCTCTCGAGGCGTTCGAATCCCTGCCCTCTAGACGAGGTGAACTCAGTGGTGAGCCCTCCGAACACGGATAGTGCGGGTGTAAGACCGCCCGTGGTACGGGATATACCTACGGAGGTTGAGGGGTGAACGGGCCTGATCCAGGAGTCCGGCAGAAAGTGTCGGAATGATCGAAAGGAAAGGTACCGTAGAGCGATGTAAGCAATAGGTAGAAGGGGAAAAAGAAGGGAAAACCAAAGGAGGAACCCTCGGCGGGGTGTGCGACGAGCGGCAACAGACCCGGCGACGGGAGATTGGGGTTGTACATTAAGCCCACGCGGCAGTAAGTCTGTACAGAGACGAAAAACCGACCTGACACAGGTAAGCAGTAATCTGCAAAAAAAAACAACTAAAACAATGGTCCGAAGACGAAATAAGCCCGAGGGCAACAGCTGTGTAGGTCAGTAGTGCCTGAGTGATCCCGAGGGATGAATCTAGTCCGTACCGTACGATGTGACCCTCCTGAGGGAGTTGTGCACCTCGCGCAGGCGAACTTGGTTCAGAGCCGCGCTCGGTTACCCTTTACTGAAGGAGGAGGTCACCGGGAGGCCACCTCTTATATCGTAGTCGATAAATTAGTTAAACTAAATTAAATAATCTAATGCACACCTAAGCAGGTCCATACACGTGGTGCACGTGACAACCCGCGTCAGCGGCCAGTAAAATATCTGACATTCATAACAAAACATGTGTGAACAGACCCATTTCTCCACACGTGTACACGCGACCAACACTCATCTACGCCACGTCATGGCCGACCCCTCAGATGGCCATACCTCAATACTGCCAAAACGTATCCCATCCGTGGGCCAATACTCATACCTTCCGAGTACCTGGAATCATTCCTATCAGGGATTTATGAAATCCATCCCCGTTCACCGGGCGAGCACGTTTTGCTCTACAAGAATCAGTCGGTTACAGAAAGAAACCGCCACACAGGAACATGAAAGCAAAATTGCAAACCCAAATAAAGATAAGTTCCTCACAAATTCGAAACTCCGTCTTAGCTTGACAAAAATGTCTCGAACAATATCAAAAAGAAAACTTGCTTTTCCACACATCACTACATATTTCTAATCAAAATATATTACTAATATGAGCCATTCAAACGAACTCAAATGGCAATGCCTTTCATTCAATCAAATCCAGATAATGAAAAAGAATTTAATGCCACTCAAATACAGTCAATCGCAAACACTATTAGAAATCGGGTATTAGCGGATTCGGATTTCTTCGGATTTATATGCACTGCTGTCATGAGCGCCCAACCGTCGATGAATCCCCCGTTGGCTTGTGGCCGTTTGGCCGGGTGGGTAAGGAGAGACCGGGGGTTGGGCGGGCGTCCCCGCGGAGTTTTCAAGATCAATCCCACCCTACCACTTTTTAGATTGCCCTAACACCACCTCCTCCAAATTAAATTCTTAAATAGACTCAAACATAGCAAAACGTTTTGAAATAAATCACATTTTCTGTGAAACAAGCACTGCAGTACGATCTGTCATGGGCAGCAGAACTTAATGCGTAATGCATCGGCTGTTGGAAGTCATGCTGTCACTGACCTCAAGCAGTTGAGATTTATGGAGTCTGTTGGAAGTCATGCTGTCACTGACATCAAGCAGTTGAGATGAGTGGAGTCTAGAATGGTACCTTAGTATGTGAAACCGAGATTGATGTTGTTCTGTTTGGTATACCATGTTGCTGTATGGTATACTCAGTATGGGTTGAACGTTTATGTCTACATTGGAATGCTGTCGTTCAGCTGGGATGACCAAAAGGTACAACGATGACAGGTTGTACAGTGGTCATGGAGTACAGGTTGCAAGGCTATGCATGTGAACACATGGTACAGGTTGCAGCACTGTCAGTGTTGTGAAGTCTACATCATGCTTGGGTGGTGCTACATGCACATATGCTTGTATGGGTGAATGGAACATGTTGCAGCTGAGTGACTGACGTCATCTGGTTTACAGGTACTTGTTGATGATGTGGGACTTAGGTGTCTGGCACGTACACGTTACGGTGTCGTGTACGGACTACAGCGTGCAAGCAACACGTGAAGTGTGGTGTGGGGTTCCGTAAGCATGTCTGGTCATGATGGTGAGGTGTTGCATTGTGTGTATGCATGGTCGCGTTGCTATGGTCTGCTGTCATATTGTTGAGTGCATTGATGTGTGGTGCTTGTGGTGTGCTGTCAAAATGTGTCGGTACACTGTCAGGGACGTGCATGGCTACTACATTGGTGTGCATTGTTGTGCATTGTTGTGCACTGCTGTGTAGTAGTGTACGGAATTGTTGTGCACTTTTGTGCACTGTTGTGAGTTGTTGTGCACTGCTGTTGTAAGCAGTTTGGGACTGTTACCATGTTATGTCTGTAGATGATTGGTAGTATTGAGTGTCTCTGGTTAGTGAGTTGCATGTTGGGCAGAGTTGGAGTGGCATGATGGAGTAGCAAAGAAGTACTATATAAGTTGTGACTCAAGCACCTCCAATTAAAGATGAGCCAGAGCTGGCGAACTTCCCTTGCATCCCCCCATCCTTCCTCATGTCAACTTTCTGATCCCAGCTATAATCTCTAACATCGGCACCATATCTCCTCTACCAAACTAGCCACAAGTGATCGCCGGTAGCCATCAGTTCCGCTCATCTCACTCTGCCGTTGATCGTGTCGCCTCCCCCGCACGATGCGCGTCGCCTTCGCGCCGTCACTTGCGCCGGCCAAGCGCTCCGTCCGCGCATTCGTGCGCGTCTCCGCCTCTTCGTCTCGTGGCCTGTCGCGCCTGCCAGTGAGTTGTACCGGCACGTCTTCTGCATCGCCCTCGGTGCCCGATGTGCTCGTTGGCGCACGCATGTCTTTGCGAGAGATTTGCGACGCATTTCTGGCTTTTTTTTCACGAGAATCAACATCAGCGCCTTCCTAGCGGCAGCTTTGTTCCTGATGACCCCACCATTATGCTCACCATAGCAAGCATGGTGCCGTTCAACCTGTTTTCATGGGGCTTGCCCCGGGTCAGTATCCCCGTGCCACTACCTCGCAGAAATTCATTCGCACCAATGACACGGACACCGCTGGCCGTACCAAGCGCCATAACACTTTCTTTGAGATGCTGAGCAAGTTTTCGTTTGGCGACTACTTCAAGAGTGATGCTATTCAGAGGGCGTGGCAGCTATTCACTCAGGTGTACCAAGTCCCTCCGTAGAGGCTTGCAGTCAACGTTTTCGAAAGTGACGACGAAGCTCTGCGCATCTGTCGCGATGTGGTTGGCGTCCCGGAGATCAGAGTTCAGAGGCTTGGTGTGGAAGACAACTTCTGGGCGTCGGGTCCTACCGGGTCTTGCGGACCTTGTTGTGAGGTTTACTTCGGCTTCGACCCGCTTTCAGATGTGCCTGTAGATCTTAAGGACGATGAACGTTTTATCGAACTGTACAATCTTGTATTCATGCCGTATCAACGCGACGATCAGGGTGTTCTCACACCTCTTGCTGCCAAGAACATCGATAGTGGTATGGGGCTGGAACGCATGGCACATGTTTTGCAACAGATGTACATCAATTACGAGACTGGTCTTATTCAACCTATAATTGATGTGGTTGCCGATCAGACTGACATTGCGTACAGAAGCGCTACGGAAGCGGAAGTGACATCCTTCAAGGTTTTTGTCGATCATCTTCGTGCAGTTTCTCACCTTGCGGCTGATAACGTAAGTTCGAGCAACGTCGGAAGAGATTATAATGTGCCACGCCTTCTTCGGCGAATAGTTCGTCACGCACGTCTGTTGGGAATCGAAGACGCTTTTATCGCAGATGTCGTACTGACAGTTGCCCAGCTCGCAAAGGAAGCCGGATTGGGCAGCACTAGAATTATTAATCCAAGTCCCTTTTAGAGGCATTTACCATCCCTCCCACCATCTGGAGTGGTGAAAGTTCTACGATCTTCGAACGCCATGGGACTCTTCTGTCGCGTAACATATTACGGTCCCTCGTGAAAAGCCGGTCTATGAGAAGCATCATGGAAGCTTTACCCATCCTGGGAGAAAGAAATCATATTCGATTGAGCCGAATCACAGGTGTTGCAATGGACGATATGGCTCTCACTCCCTAACTAGATCGGGGTGCTTTGGTATTGGAGGCACTAAGACAGGCTGACTGGCACCACCAGCGCAGGTATCCAACTTCTCACCTCGTTCAAGTCGTTCTTCTACGCTTTCCTACACCGTAATCATTCTCTTCTTCGAATCAGTGCTGACCACGGTAGTCTCCAATTCCAGTCCAAGTCGCGAAAGTTGTAAAACGTATCGCCACAAAGAACAAAGTGTCGGTTCACCAACCGTCATTTCAGCCGCGTCCTCTTCTCAACAGGTCCGCCATAGTCGGCTGCGACGAGCTGCCACTAGGCGTGCAGCGATGAGCGCACCGTGGACTACGACGAAAATGACGGCATGAACGAGCACGTTTAATTGATGCCGATCCTTCACACTTTTGAATTTGTTAAGTGAACTACCTTCCGACAGAGCAGAATATATACCCTACAGCATTAATTCACCTTTATTAAAGAAAGATCGAGTTGTCTTGGATAGTGCGAACCCTCGGCTTTACCATTATTATTTCACAGTTCTTTGTGTTAAAAGAAACATTCTTTTTGTCAATGTATTCTACTCGAAGACGGTAGACTGTTCGAGATAACGGCTCTGAAAAGATGGAATGACGCAAGAAGCCAAAAAGAGATTGCGCTTTGCAACAGGCCCAAAGGCGGTCGACAACGAATGTCTACTTGCCTTCCAACGGCCGAAATAGGTATGATGCGTGATGCCCTTTTGCTGTAGAGTACCAAATGAAGAATGTTCGGAAACTTAGTGTCGGGGTTTGATCATAGATCGCTGCTCTGTGATGAAGTTGGACATGTTGGGCATCCATATAATACGAGGATCATCGTGGTTCATATGAATAGCTCATATCTAGAACAATGTACTCCGATTGAAGTCGAAACTACCATGAAATTTCTATAATGATAAACTTTAATGAAATGGTCTTTCTAAAGAGTTATGTTGTTGAATGTGACCAGAAAATACCACAAGTTTGGAAACTTCGTCAACAATGTGTTGGTCAGTCTGTATCAAACGAAAGAGCGTTATTCGTGAGACATTACCCTGCAAGGGCGCCATGCTGTTGTTTTAGACTAAAACGTCTTAAGTTCCAAAGAGCAATCGATTTTACATTACATGGAACGAAGATACATCATATCTTCAACTATATTGCTTTCGAGTCTGGAGCGGTCTGCAGTTATCATGCGATTGACAGCACTAAAATTGCGTTCAGAACTTGATGAAGAAACTGGGATCGCGTATATACAGAGTGCTACTTTCGTCAGTTCTGGACACACTGTTTCCTGACTCAACCAGAATTTGATTGGGTTTGTACCATGATCATCTTCGGAACCAATCGATTTTAACTGCTTCAACGTTGAAAGGGGAAACTTTCGAATCATATACTTTTCATATGCGTCAACGTCGCCATCATTGCCTTCAACAATGTCAAACATATCATAAAGACAAAAACTTTGTGCTCCGAGGTCTTTGGGAGCAACAGAATCGTTAAACGTAAGAGCCTCAACATCCTTAGCCTTATCTGTCTCAACATAATTTCGCAACAAACGTTTTACCAGAACAGATCCTTTGCTCTTGTATGCATTACGTTTTGAGCTGTCCTTAACAAATCCCAGTAGCCGCATTCGAGGATGCAATGGACTGCCTGCAGTCCAAAGGCTGTGTACTTCAATTTGCGAAAGAAACGAAAGCACAACCTTCGCGAAATGTGTGGTACTTCGCAGTTTGGATCTTTTGCCACTACGCCACCAATTTGACGAACTTGACTCTCTAACTGCTCTAAAATCGGTAATATGAGATGCATAGTAGGCTTCTTGTGCGCTTCCAACTTCTTCTGTGCATGAAAAACTGGACGAAATGCGGATACTATTGCCTCTAAAGCTGGATAAACTACATTTCCTTCACCATTCGTCTCTGTTGTGAGCCCATCAAAAGACGCTTTTGCCGCTTCAGAATCCTTGGAAGAAATTATAGATGCAACATGTTTGCATGATTTCAGAAATCTCTCAACCACGCGCATTGTTGTTCCGAACCTTGTCTTTATTTCCTGAATCAGTGCGAACCTGGTTGGTAGGGAACCATTCCAATTTTCTTGCTTAAATATTCGAGCTACCGTCTTGACATTCGGCAGATCCGACACAATTGCAGATTTCAATGATACTTGCCGTTCTATGGCGGGGTTCATTACCCTAGTAAGCTGATGAGAGATTCAACCGAACCATTTCTCCGTGAAAGGAACACGTTGACTCGAGAATGATGCGCCAACAATACACGGCATTTTCGAATCGCAATCGGTGACGAATGTGAAGTTCTTCATAAATTCATCTGGCTCGCATCCTATTCTCGATAGCAGCGCGAGATCAAACGATGATCTTAGAGCATTTGCAGACTCCGCACCTTTGTCTTCTATCAAGAAAGTACTCTTGCCAACAGGTTCAAAACTTTGGAATGGAGTAAGCAAATATGGTGTTCCCAGCCGAAAGTAGTGAGCAGTAAAATCATAGAACTTTGTCCCATTAACCTCATTCTTCAGACCATCGCTTGTCACATCTGCTCCCAAGGAGAGAACTGACGCAACTTCATGCGTCCGGTAAACGTCTCGTTCTTTCGCTGCTATTTGCGTTCTTACATCTCCCACAGCATTACTGGAAGGAAGCATATCGTGAATATCTATTTCAGCAGATACTGGAACAGATCTACAAGTATCAAAAATTACTTAAGCGAATTGTTCCATTCCTTTGTCTTGATAAGCAAAAGATAACGGTAGTATCCCAGAACAGACCGCACGCGCAGCTGCTTGGATGATGTTCTGCTTTCGTGTGCTGCTTACTGTGACAATCTCAATACCCCAATTACTCGCTTTGCTTTCAATATGAAGCTTCGTGAGATTCATCAACAGAGTATCAACCGTTGATGGAGCACGACACGTGGGATCTAGTGCGAAGGCCAGCAGACAGCAACGTGATTTCGTCCAAGTGGGTGTATGTACAGAAGTATGAGGCTTCGTCATCTGGTGAACCGACAGTGCGTTACAAGGCTCGTGTAGTTGCAAGAGGCTTCCTGCAGATCGAGGGTGTGGACTTCTCACAGACTTATGCACCTGTGGTGAAGTTCACATCCATCAGAATGATCTTGTCTGTGACTGCCGTACGAGACTTCCACTTGCACCAGATGGACGTGAAGACTGCCTTTCTGAACGGTGACCTTGACGAGACAGTGTACATGGAGCAGCCAATGGGGTTCACACAGCAGGGAAAGGAGGACTTGGTGTGCCGATTGAAGAAAGCAATCTATGGGCTTAGACAAGCACCAAGACAGTGGCACGCCAAGATATACGCCTTCCTTGTTGGTGAAATGCACCTCAAGCCGAATGACGCAGACGAGTGTGTCTACACCGGGATCATACTGGGTTTCTTGGTTATCATTGCTCTGTATGTAGACGACTTGCTGATTGCGAGTCCGAGCATGAAAACCGTGGAACGTGTGAAGGCAGAGCTGTCAAGTCGTTTCCGCATGAAGGACCTCAAAGAAGCTCGCATGGTTCTTGGATTTGAAATCCATCGAGACAGAACCAAGCGAGAGCTGTACTTGACTCAGTCAGCGTACACGAACAAGGTCGTGGAGCGATTTGGCATGCAGCTGTCGAAACCCGTTGACACTCCTATGGAGTGCGGTGTGGACTTGTCTGTTGACAAGGAAGTGCTCATGCATGTACCGTATCGTCAGGCGATTGGCTGCCTCATTTATCTCTCTGTGGAAACTCTTCCGGACATCTCACATGAAGTGGCTGAGCTGGCCCAGTATGTTTAGAAGCCGGGAAACACTCACTGGAAGGCGGTCAAGCGTGTTCTTCGCTACCTCAATGGCACTACCACGTTCGGGTTGACGTATGGCTCCAGCACCGATTTGCAACTGCACGGCTATGTGGGCTCTGACTGGGCTGGCGATGTTGCCAACCGCAAGTCCACTAGTGGATACTTGTTCATGATGTGCGGTGGTGCTGTGTCATGGTCGTCTCGTCAACAGGAGGTAGTTGCTCTGTCGAGTGCGGAGGCTGAGTACGTGAGCTTGTGCTCTGGCACCAAGGAGGCGATCTGGCTTAGGCGACTTTGGAACGGCATTGGCAGTGTGATTGGCATCGAAGCAGACGGGTCTGTGAAGCTGCTGGTTGAACCAACTCCCATGTATGTTGACAACCAGGGCAGCATTGACCTTGCTCGAAATGGAGTGGTGAACAGGCGAACCAAGCATATTGAAATTCGGTTCCACTTCACTCGAGAAGCTCTGCAGGCCAAGTCGATTGTGCTGTTGTACTGCTCGACGGATTCCATGGTTGCCGACATGCTGAATAAGCCGCTTGCGCGAGTGAAGCACGAGAGGTTCCGCGAAGCCGGTGGTGTGATCCAAATAGAAGTTTAAAGTCAGTGACAGAGGGGGGGTGTTGGATGTGGACCCTGTGATAGAGGTTGAAGCTGAAAGGGAAGGTTGAAGAAAGGATAGGGGAATGAAGAGAAGTTCGCCAGCTCTGGCTCGGAATTTACTTGGAGGTGCTCGAGTCACCGTTTATATAGAACTGCTTTGCGCAACCATCGCACAACTCGAACTCCAAGCAATACCTAAACCACTAGCTAGAGACACTCAATACTACCAATCATCTTCTAACATAACATGGTAACACTGCCACACTATCATGACAGCTTACAAGAACAAAGCACAACAACGCACAACAGTGCACAACCGTGCACATCAAGTTACGTGCCTGCACATAACCATGACCATGCACAGATTCACATAGTGCCAACACACTGTAATCCGTACAGCCACCATAACAGTTACGTACAAGCTCACCAACTAACACGTCACCACAAACTCACTCCAAGTCCTACGTCACCAACAATACCACAGTGTAAACCTCTTGACAGCGCATCTACTCTTCACCATAGTGCCAAAGTCACATCAAGCTGTCCTACATGTCCACGTACATACGTGTGTACCCTGTGCATCATGTACAGCATGCCCAGTGTATTAGCTACACACGTGTACCCCGGAAACAACCCATTAGCGCCACAACACTTGTACCAACCACAATGCATATGACCATTTGCAGTAGCCAATCAGAAGCCCGTTTCACGTTGAGTTTGCGCAGAGGCGCATATGCGCTTTCCAACGGCACCCTCCAAAACAGCCCATGCTCCCCAGCATTTTTGGTTTTCAGTGACAGCACAGGGTCAACATCCAACACCCCCCCTCTGTCACTGACTTCAAACTTCTATGTGAATCACACCACCGGCTTCGCGGAACCTCTCGTGCTTCACTCGCGCAAGCGGCTTATTCAGCATGTCGGCAACCATGGAATCCGTCGGGCAGTAGAACAGCACAATCGACTTGGCCTGCAGAGCTTCTCGAGTGAAGTGGAACCGAATGTCAATTTTCTTGGTTTGTCAGAGTAACATCATCAGACTTAGGCTCTCACTGTCTGTTGCTGATATCTGTTTGAACCGGAAGCTGTTGCCTTCGTTGCCATACGAAGGATGAGTAAGAAGTTCAGAGTGTGTGACAAAAGGAGGGTGTTTCCAGAACATCCGAATCGTACAGAACAGAACTAAGATCTTGGTATACTGGTAGAACGGTACACCCGTGGACTTGGACCCACACTAACTGCACTTGATGTTTGGTTGTCGCCGTCTGACATTGTCAGGTTTCAGTGCGGTACCGTTGTGTTCCTCACCACCCATCGTGTTACTTTGCATGTGCTTGGCCAGCAGCGCTGGTTGCTTGAAGTTAGTAACAGAGGGAGGGTGTTGGAAGTCATGCTGTCACTGACGTCAAGCAGCTGAGATGTGTGAAGTCTAGAATGGTACCTTGCTATGCGAAAGCGAGATTGATGTTGTTCTGTTTGGTATACTATGTTGCTGTGTAGTGTACTCAGTATGGGTTGAACGTTTACGGCTACATTGGAATGCTGTCGTTCAGCTGGGATGACCGCAAGGTACAACGATGACAGGTTGTACAGTGGTCATGGAATACAGGTTGCAAGGCTATGTATGTGAACACATGGCACAGGTTGCAGCACTGTCAGTGTTGTGAAGTTTACACCATGTTTGAGTTGTGCTGCAAATGTGTGTGTATGGATGAATGGAACATGTTGCAGCTGAGTGACTGACGTCCTCTGGTTTACAGGTACTTGTTGATGATGTGGAACTTGGGTACCTGGCACGTACACATTACGGTGTCGTGTAAAGATTACAGCGTGCAAGCAACACGTGAAGTGTGGTGTGATGCTCCGTAAGCATGGCTGGTCATAGTGGTGAGGTGTTGCATTGTGTGTATGCATGGTCGCGTTACTATGGTCTGCTGTCATATTGTTGACTGCATTGATGTGTGGCGCTTGTGGTGTGCTGTCGAAATGTGTCGGTACACTGTCAGGGACGTGTATGGCTACTACATTGGTGTGCATTGTTGTGCATTGTTGTGCACTGCTGTGCAGTAGTGTACGGAATTGTTGTGCACTGTTGTACACTGTTGTGCGTTGTTGTGCACTGCTGTTGTAAGCAGTTTGGGACTGTTACCA
>VCMS01000340.1:76883-134677 GCA_022539475.1 Gracilaria domingensis
CCATGAGAACGCCTTTTTTTCACCCAATTCACCACGCCTGCCGCACAGGAACCGACGCATTTGCGCATCCCATGGCCTCCAAACTCAAACATGACGTCGTTTCCGCTCTGAAAAAGCACATCGCACATTCTCCAAACCCAGGAGTCATCTGGCATGATCCCACCACTACTGGTATAGACTCCTTCATCGGCATGCTTCAACTCTACTCCGATAAGTTCTCCACCACGCTAAAAAGCTCCTCTGTCACATCATACCCCCTCCATATTACGTTTCTCACTTCAAGGACTCTTTCCACAGAAAATGTTTCACGCACTACCACACTCTCTTCGGCTACATTCGTACTTCTTTCACATCGTTCTCCCCGATTCTTCCTCTACCGACAACCACTCTTTGAAAATTGGCCCGTTGTCGTCGAACATAACTCGCGTTGTGCGCCTGTAGCTTGTCCAGAAGTCCTTGGAAACTATACTCAAAGCTCTGTACGACATATGAAAAAAAGGCTTTCCCTTCAGAGACGCCAAGGGAGTCCTGCTTCAGTGCCATCCAATCATCGCTAACTACATTCCCGAAGCAAAGGACATTCTCGTGTTCTCCGCGGCACGAAACCAAACAAGCCCTGTCATAGATGCCTTATCCCTCGTTCACAACTCAACGTCTATCAAGCCATTTTCAACAAGCGAACTGTATCCCACACCTCTGCAACGAGGAAGAAACGCCAAGATCTTCTTGCCGGCGTTGAACAGGCTCTGCTCTCCCGCAGACCTCGAGTGGCAAGAAAAAGGAAAATCTCTCAACGGTTTCTTCACGACAGACGGCATCAGGGGTATGTTGGAAGCCAAGGACTACCGTTCCCTTGATATTGTCTTCCCTTTCATTGGCGCTTTCTTTGACAGCTGTTGTGGTGAGAAATCCTCCGCCCTATTACCACCGTGTTCACATCCTACGTTGACCTCGTCAACATCGTCCTTCGCTACAATACCACTGCAGAATGGACGGAGCAACGCAAGGATGCGTAGGAAACTATGATCAACAACTTCAAGTTGCACACAGTCTCCATTCTCGGCCCGTACCAAGCCTCCAACTTTCGTACTCTTAAGTTCCACCTCCTTGACCACATCATTCCAGACATACGGCGATACGGAGGCCTGCACTTTGGCGATGCAGGCGTGTACGAATATGCTCATCTTCTCTGAAGAACCACTATCGTCGAACTTCTTGAAGTCGAACTACAGCTCGTAAGGAAATGTTGAACGCCATTCAAGAGTCGCAGAACTATTTGCAATCCCTTTCGGTCAGAAGTCACTTCTCTGTCTCCTTCGACTCTCGCAGCCCTTCCATCAAGCGCTTTCCGGCCATGGTTCGCGACGGTAACTCCTTCTCACTCCTCGACATCATCACAGCTGACAAGTACCTACGATCACATCCACATGTATCTTCTTCGGCTCTGGCAGAACTTTTCTCGACAATTACACTGCAGTTCATCAACCAAATATCTCGCGACGCTCTCACCTCCTTCCGCACCCTTTGTGTAGAAACTATTCAACACCTGAAGAACCCTCCCGACATCAAACTCAGTGTCGCTAATTCTGCATACGTTCTTAGCGGCTTCTGCCCCTCTCTCGATGACTACGATCGAGATCTACGATGCATAAGACTGAGAAAGCCCGATGTACAATTATGCGAACGCGCCTTCGCTACGACCTGCTTCGGACCTTCTAGGTTGCCTAAGTTCTCCACGGTTCTCGTGCACGGAACACCCCCTCCCAACTACACGGTTTCCACAGCGTAGGTATGCAAAGTATTTGCATTGCTTCGCGTCAAAGACAAGACCTTAGACAACTCTGAATCGGAGCTCGCTTTCGTTCGTTTCTTCGAAGTAACAGAGCCCTTGGATAACGTTGATGAAACACTGAACTGTATATCACTCCTTTGGGCCACCGACGACTAGCATGATCACACCGTGCATCCAAGTACGTCAAGAATGAAACCTCGTTCTGCTACGGTCTCTCCTTGGTTCGGGCTTATCCCGGTATCATCAATCAAAGGCTTCATACACGTCATTCGCCAAAACTACCCTGCCCGACCATTTTCCCCTTCCTTTCACCGGCAACTCCATCGTTTCTACATTAACAGATTCTATCGTAACCCTCGAGCCCACATTCATCATACTCGTACTACGTAACATTCTTAACATAAACTGTTCATGTACTTTGGATATTCTCCTCTTCGTCTTCCATCTCGTGCTCATCGTATACGCCTCCCCCGTCTCGTTCCCTACTTTGTTTCCAGACATTCGGATTACAATCGATCACATTATTATCACGGATTTCATCGATTGCTCTTATAGGGAAGTATACGCGATCCCGTGGGTCACAATACCCAATATAGCAATCCAATACGGCTCCAAGATGTTACATAATCTCTTCCATGAATACATCTACTCGAACAGCTGTATATTGCTTCTTCTTAGACGGTATCCAGTATGCTACAGTTCCCACACGGTCATCATTTCCATGGGGTGGATCTTGAGCCATTGAGTGGTTCCTGAACTCCGTTCCAAACTTCTGCTCCATTTTCATTCCTACAGCCATCATTATACCTTCCAACGCCTGTGCAAAATACTTTCCGAAAAGGTTGGAGAACAACACCTGCCTTTTACCGCCCCGCCCTTCTTCAAACTCTGTAGCTCGAACAACTGAAGGGATACAAGCCTCTAGATGCGCCAACTGCACTATTGTGCCATCCCTTGGGTCCTTGTCACCGTCATTTTTCGAATCCTTTTGGTTCACATCGTAACCCATAATTTCCGGTAAGACCTGTAGGGTTAGAACGTTTCTAAACAGCAAGTCTAGCGGCTTGTTCTCTTCGCCACGGATTTTGAACTTGAAAAATGATATGTACTCTCTTTTGGATGTTGTCCATGTGGAGAGATTCTCAAACCCTTTTGCATCTAGCGGCAGAAGCTTCCTCTGTAGTTCTTCCGCTTGTTTTAGGTATATGCTCCTCTCCCTCTCATGAGATAGTGTCTTCACCAACATATCATAACCTAGCCCCATCAACAACTTCTCCTGCGCATGGCGTTTTCGAACCCTCACAGCATCGCTCAAGGCCTGCTTCAACCTCTTCCGTAAGCATATGTCGCTGGTCAGCTGTCTGATGCAGTCTTCTTCCATCTCCATCACCTGGATGGATTCCCAACGATGTTTCCTTACCTCCGTCTCCACGATTTGCATCAGCAAGTTATGACCTGCACCACGAATCGATGGAGCATACGCTCTCATCTCCATCGCGACATCCATTGGACAGCGTGGAACAATCTCTTTCCCTTCAACGACCAGGACACTGTACTCGGTCTCAGGTCCGAATGTCCCACTCCGATTCCCCCAGTTTCTCGGCGGTGAACTCATCTCGAAGCACAATTCCCTTGTCTCGTCTTTCTTGTATCGCTGTAGGGACCCGTATACTGTCTTCACTACCCCTACATACGCGTCGTTCACATCAATCTCGTATCTTTTCTTTCCCCTGTGCGAATCACGGTCCCTCCGTGTTGCTCCTCGCTTCAGTGCCTTTCGAAGTGATTGTATTAGAACATTTTGCTCCTTCACCTTTAGCTCTAGTTCCGTGACGCTTTTCTGTGCTATTCTTACGCTCATCTTCAGACTTTGATAATCCTCGGCTACTCGAAAGAGATCCGCTTTCAAGTCTCCAATCTTGTCCAACAGCTCGTAGCGTGGCGTTAGACTTTCATCTTCTTCACCTTCTTCGTTTCCACCAGCAAGAGCACGAGATGGAAGCGTACGGCTAATTTTCCGGCGACTTGCCACATTACGAACCCTTTCGTTCCATGGCTCTCTTGGTAATTCTGATTCCACCTCTGTCCGTTCCCTACGCATCTCGCTAAAGGAAATCGAGGTCTAACCCTTCCATCTCTTTTGGTTGAAACTATTCTGCGATGGTAAGACCGTACGAGAAGCAGGCTGTATCTCGTCGACTTCTTCTTCATTCGTACAACTTTCGGAATGAATGGAATCGTTTCCATTCCGGAAACTCTTCCTCGACGGTGCAGGCGCACGTACAAAGGACTGTATATTATCGACTTCTTCCTCGTCACTAGCACGATCGGCATGAAGGGAATTGTTCCGATTTTTGATCTCCCTTCGCGATGTTGCGAGCGCACGTACAGTGGGATGTATATCATCGGCTTCGTCTTCGTCCCTACTACGTAGAGGTGTAATGAAATCGTTTGTAGTGCCCCCCGTCTTACCAGGTGAGATTGCTCTTTCATGTCTGTCCAACTCTTCTTCCATGACATTGTTTCCAAAATTTCTAATCCCTGTTCCTTTCGCTTTCGTACATCTCTCGGCACCGTTCTCTTCCACATTCGCATCGTCGATTATTCTTGGCACTTCCTCTGCAGCCATGTGTCATGTAACCCGCCCTCCCACTGAGCGTGGTGTGGTAACACTATTTCGCTCTCTGTCACTTCCGTTGTGGTCGTACTAACACCCAGCTTCGGTTTCGGTTTTGCCTTCGAAGCCCGGAGTCCTGACTTCGAACCAGACTTCTTTCCAGTAAGCCCGACACGCGGAGCTCGTCGTCGAGTACTCCTTTGGGTCGCGGCAGGCGGAGGGTTCTTGCGTATAGCGACGCCAATACCATATCGCGGGATTGTTTGGGATCCCTTCGTCTCCCGGTCCTCCGCGTTGCTGGACTTTTGTGGAGCCATGATTGCGCTTCAGAATCGCGTGAAAAGGAAGGGATTATGTTCGGATTACGAAGTGGGAAAACGGAAGCTTTTGGAGTTTTGATCGTAGTGTGGGTTGAAAGAGCGGAAGGGAGGAAGCTTGTGAACCTTTTGAAGCAGATGATTGAGACCTTCAGTGATTCATGAGCCCTGAGGGAGCTGGTTCATCCCTATGGCAGACATTCATACCAATTTTCTACATTTCCCATGGCCGTATTTTTCATTGGCTATGTTCTATGTGCCAGGTCCGTCGGTCGGGTCCCTTCATGATGAAGGTCCCCTGCTCCTTGGTACAACCTCCCGGGTGTGAGGTGTTAATTCTGAGGTGTTGCTTTTGAGGTAGTAGGTCTGACCGCTGTGGAGTATTCTTAGTAGCTCTTTGCTTAGCACGACAATGTGTCCTTGTGCCACGGTGTCGATTCCTGCAACAATAGGTTTACTGGAATGATGAATGCATTCAGTAAATGACGCAGTAGTTATGAAATACACTACAACAGTTTGTACTACGTCAAACTATAAAGCATGGGAGAATTACAAATACCTCTCCCATGGATAGCTGGGTCCATAGTCTACGTACAGTTCGTCGTGTTCATGAATATCCATTGTAGCCGTCACCAACAGTAGTCTATAACTTGCGAGTGTACCCAATGTGGTAGTTTGATGCTCGGAGGGCTGTCGAATAGTAACGTTTGGTAAGCGGCCTCGGTAAGGCTCCATCTCGCCCAAATCCATCTCTTTGTCCGCATCCCGGTACGAAGAATCATTGATGTAGCCCGCTATACAGAAAGGAGCGGGTACTACCCAGGCAATCGCAGTATTGATTCCGGAATCATAGTGAGGAAGCGTGCTGTACATCTGCCCTTTCAGCTTCACTTCCATGCAATACCTCCTGAAACGAGAAACGGTGGCATCGAGCAGTCGGCTTCCGTGTTTCATCTGTTTTGCATTGCGTCGGCTTATGTCACGATATACCAATGTCCCATAGAAGTACCCGATACCCTCTTCTTCCGAGAACGATCTAGTACTGAAAACTCCATCTCTACTTATGGGATGTTTCATGTTTGATTTCTTTCTGTACAACCATAAACCTGCTGCCTCAGCGGCGAGCAAAGTCTGTACATCCATCGTCTCCAATGTGCCTTGGAGATTCAGAGGCCACTCGTGCACCGGTTTCTCCTTGTGCTGCGCGATGAGACTCGGTTCTCTGCAAAAAGTTGGGATGTAGGAATTGATATGAAACGGGAAACATTGGTATGGCAGGAATCCTTTCAGTGTGGTCCATATACGCGAGGTTCTTTGCTTCCCTTCAGGGAACTTTGTCTGTACTAAAGACGAGGCTTGAACGACCTCATTACTGACAGTTATTCTTGCGTTGAACTCGGTACCCTAAACCTACCCTGTGCATCATGTAGAGCATGCCCAGTGTATTAGCTACACACGTGTACCCTGGAAACAACCCATTAGCGCCACAACACTTGTACGAACCACAATGCAAATGACCATTTGCAGTAGCCAATCAGAAGCCCGTTTCACGTTGAGTTTGCGCAGAGGCGCATATGCGCTTTTCCAACGGCACCCTCCAAAACAGCCCATGCTCCCCAGCACTTTTGGTTCTCAGTGACAGCACAGGGTCAACATCCAACACAGCCCGGCTGACCTCTGCCGTTATCGTTCCCTCTCGCCGCTGATTCTCGCCGCTCTCCCTCACCGCCGTTCATCCGCTTCGCTGTTTTCCCTTTCGTTCCCTTCTCCGTTGCGTCGGGTGTGTTGATCGTATCGTTGGTCGGTGTTGACTTTCTTCTTTCGGTCGTTCGTTCCTCCCTGAGGGCGTTTTGTTGGTGGTGGTTCGACGTTGACTTTCTATCGTGATTGTGTTTGGGCGCTCGTTGTTGCCCGTGTTGTCGATCGCTATCCGCTTCGTTTGGTCTCCCTCTGTTATTATTGTTGGGATCCCCACGTCGTCTTTGTGGGTTCTGATCCGAGAGGTTGAGGACCTTGTGTTGTTGAAGTCTGTGCACTTGTGTGTTGTGCTCAGCATTCGTTTCTGTTGAAGTCCGTGCACTGCGTGTGTGCTCGGCAGGTGTGGTGATCACTTGAGTTTCGGTGCGACGAGCGGTTGATCCGAGCAATCGGGGACGTTAGTCTGGCGGCTTGAACCAAAGCATTTGTTCCGTCTGGCGAGTTTCCCACCGGTCCTTAGGGGCAGATAACGGTGTCGGTCGAAAGACCTGGTATTCTTCGCGGGGGCATTTGTGGACGGGGTGCCGTGACGTACTGCACTGGACAGGAGGTGGTCCACCTTTATTGTTGCTGACCTGACTTTGTGTTGGGTTCTTGATCTGTGGCGAAGGCAAACTGAAACGAGCTTTTGATCCGTACTGCTTCGGTGGTGCGGGGAGGCGACGTGTCGTAGGCTGACCTCCTTTTTAGGATCAGGCCGCTTGTGAACTTCATTGTTTGCTTGCTAGAAGCGTACCTCGGTTTGTCATAGTACCTGCAGTTTCAGGGTCGCGCAAGTTCTTGCAAGAGACCAGAGAGGGTTTTACTTGGTGAAGGCATATCTTCGGTCATTAACCATCCTCTGGAAGTCTCGTAGAGAGCGACGCACCTTCTCCTAGAACGCAGGAGGAGGTAGACTGCAGAAGTCGTTTCTTACCCGGAGAGTCTCCGGGGGTCAGGGGTCCGACTCCCTAGTGTACCAGGAATCTTAGTTCCTTTTGCACCCGACTATTCATCTTTATTGTTGTTGTTGTTTGTTGTTATTGTTGTTTGTTGTTGTTTGTTGTTGTTTGCTGTTGTTGTTTACCGCTGTCGTTTGCTATTGCCGCCTGTCTGCCACCGCATTATCTGGTTCGCTGCAGTTCCTCTCTTACATCATGGACTCGTTTAGTGGGCTCAAGATCGAGAAGTTGGGTGAGGATAACTTCCATACTTGGAAGCAGAAGATTCAGTATGTACTTGCACTGAAAGACCTCAAGAACCATCTCACCACTTCTGCACCCACGGATGAAGAGGAAATGGTAAAGTGGCAAATCCGCGACGAAAGGGCCAGAGCTATCATTGGACTCACGCTTGCCGACGAGCACTTGGATCACATTCGAGACATCGAGACTGCCGCTGACGCATGAAAGGCCATTTGCAATGTGTTTCAACGTAAGACTCTTCTTAACCGAATCAACGCCAGACGTGCCTTCTACTCTGTCAAGATGCGCGAGGACGAGAAGATGTTGCAATTCATCAATCGTGTTCGGCACTTGGCTTCCGACCTCAAGAGTATGGATGTCAACGTTGAAGAAGAGGACATTGCTATGGCTGCTCTATGTGGACTTCCGGAACGTTTTGAGCACCTCATTGTTGCAATTGACACCACGATCGGAGATCGCGAACTCACTATGGAGTTTGTGAAGAGCCGTCTATTGCAAGAAGAGCAACGTATGAGTGATCGTGCCAAGGAAAAGTCCGGTGGTGATGCTGCACTCTTGGGACGCCAGTTTCGTAGGAAGTCATTGAAGTCGGTTGTGTGTTACTATTGTGGCATAAAGGGTCATATCCAGAAGAACTGTTTCAAAAAGCAACGTGATGGGGCTAACAAGGATCAGATCGATGCTGCTCACCCAAGTGTACATACCGCGCTCAACGATGAGCAAGGTACGGGCGGCAGCGATTCTGACTTTGTATGCCTCATTGCGAATGGTGCCGACAAGGCCACTAACAGTGACTGGATTGTTGACTCTGGAGCTACTGCACACATGACTTATGATGACTCAATGTTCCAAACGTACGAGACAAAGGTGTCGTCGGGTGTGAGTAAGGGCAATGATTCCAAGTTGCAGTCTGTTGGTCACGGAAGTGTGGAGCTCGATCTGACAGTTGAAGGGTCCAAGCGTAAGTGCAAGCTAAAGCAGGTGGTGCACGTGCCCAACTTACGGTACCACTTGTTGTCTGTGTCACAGATTTGTGATCTGGGCTGCACGGTAGTGTTTGACAAAGAAAAGGTACGTGTGCACAAGGGGTCAAAAGTGGTTGCCGTTGGGCGCCGCGTCAAAGACCTGTACTACCTTTGCACTGCTGCAGATCAGTTCACGGACACGGACAGTGCCCTTGTGTCAGACTTGTCTCTTTGGCATGCTCGAATGGCTCATGTGAATGTAGAAGGCATCAAGCAGATGGCTCGAAACGGTGTTGTGTCAGGTCTGAATGTGGATGTGGCTCAGAAGGTGGATGTGTGTGGCTCTTGTGTAGTGGGCAAAGCAACCCGTGCTCCGACTCCCAAGCAAAGGGGGGAACGAGCTGAACACGTACTGGACCTGGTACACTCTGATATATCGGGTCCAGTGAACGTGAAGTCCTTGGGAGGCTCGCACTACTTTGTCACATTCATCGATGACCACAGCCGTTACTGCTTCTTGTACATGCTCAAGACGAAGGATGAGGTGTTCCGGATGTTCATCAAGTGGCTCAGGTTTGTGGAGAACCAGATGGGCAGGAAAGTGTTAACCATCACCGCTCGCAAGAGTGTGTTGCGTGCATTACGCACTGACAATGGTGGTGAGTACTTGTCCAATCGGTTGTCCGAAAAGCTTGAGCAGTACGGTATTGAGCATCAGCGAACTGTGCCTTATAATCCACAGCAGAACGGGCTTGCCGAGAGGTTCAACCGCACACTCATGGACTTGGTCAGGTCAATGTTGCATCACAAGAATGTGCAAAAAAGCTTTTGGGCTGAGGCTCTGAATGTTTCTGTGTATGTGCGCAACAGAGTGACCTGCAAAGCGCTTTTTGATAGAGGTTGAAGCTGAAAGGGAAGGTTGAAGAAAGGATAGGGGAATGAAGGGAAGTTCGCCAGCTCTAGCTCGGAATTTACTTGGAGGTGCTCGAGTCACCGCTTACATAGAACTACTTTGCGCAACCATCGCACAACTCCAACTCCAAGCAATACCTAAACCACTAGCTAGAGACACTCAATACTACCAATCATCTTCTAACATAACATGGTAACACTGCCACACTATCATGACAGCTTACAACAACAAAGCACAACAACGCACAACAGTGCACAACCGTGCACATCAAGTTACGTGCCTACACATAACCATGACCATGCACAGATTCACATAGTGCCAACACACTGTAATCCGTACACGCCACCATAACAGTTACGTACAAGCTCACCAACTAACACGTCACCACAAACTCACTCCAAGTCCTACGTCACCAACAATACCACAGTGTAAACCTCTTGACAGCGCATCTACTCTTCACCATAGTGCCAAAGTCACACCAAGCTGTCCTACATGTCCACGTACATACGTGTGTACCCTGTGCATCATGTACAGCATGCCCAGTGTATTAGCTACACACGTGTACCCTGGAAACAACCCATTAGCGCCACAACACTTGTACGAACCACAATGCATATGACCATTTGCAGTAGCCAATCAGAAGCCCGTTTCACGTTGAGTTTGCGCAGAGGCGCATATGCGCTTTTCCAACGGCACCCTCCAAAACAGCCCATGCTCTCCAGCACTTTTGGTTTTCAGTGACAGCACAGGGTCAACATCCAACACCCCCCCTCTGTCACTGACTTCAAACTTCTATGTGAATAACACCACCGGCTTTGCGGAACCTCTCGTGCTTCACTCGTGCAAGCGGCTTATTCAGCATGTCGGCAACCATGGAATCCGTCGGGCAGTAGAACAGCACAATCGACTTGGCCTGCAGAGCTTCTCGAGTGAAGTGGAACCGAATTTCAATATGCTTGGTTCGCCTGTTCACCACTCCATTTCGAGCAAGGTCAATGCTGCCCTGGTTGTCAACATACATGGGAGTTGGTTCAACCAGCAGCTTCACAGACCCGTCTGCTTCCATGCCAATCACACTGCCAATGCCGTTCCAAAGTCGCCTAAGCCAGATCGCCTCCTTGGTGCCAGAGCACAAGCTCACGTACTCAGCCTCTGCACTCGACAGAGCAACTACCTCCTGTTGACGAGACGACCACGACACAGCACCACCGCACATCATGAACAAGTATCCACTAGTGGACTTGCGGTTGGCAACATCGCCAGCCCAGTCAGAGTCCACATAGCCGTGCAGTTGCAAATCGGTGCTGGAGCCATACGTCAACCCGAACGTGGTAGTGCCATTGAGGTAGCGAAGAACACGCTTGACCGCCTTCCAGTGAGTGTTTCCCGGCTTCTCAACATACTTGGCCAGCTTAGCCACAGCATATGAGATGTCTGGACGAGTTCCCACAGAGAGATACATGAGGCAGCCAATCGCCTGACGATACGGTACATGCGTGAGCACTTCCTCCTCAACAGACAAGTGCACACCGCACTCCATAGCAGTGTCAACGGGTTTCGACAGCTGCATGCCAAATCGCTCCAGGACCTTGTTCGTGTACGCTGACTGAGTCAAGTACAGCTCTCGCTTGGTTCTGTCTCGATGGATTTCAAATCCAAGAACCATGCGAGCTTCTTTGAGGTCCTTCATGCGGAAACGACTTGACAGCTCTGCCTTCACACGTTCCACGGTTTTCATGCTCGGACTCGCAATCAGCAAGTCGTCAACATACAGAGCAATGATAACCAAGAAACCTAGTATGATCCCGTTGTAGACACACTCGTCTGCGTCATTCGGCTTGAGGTGCATTTCACCAACAAGGAAGGCGTATATCTTGGCGTACCACTGTCTTGGTGCTTGTCTAAGCCCATAGATCGCTTTCTTCAGTCGGCACACCAAGTCCTCTTTTCCCTGCTGTGTGAACCCCATTGGCTGCTCCATGTACACTGTCTCGTCAAGGTCACCGTTCAGAAAGGCAGTCTTCACGTCCATCTGGTGCAAGTGAAAGTCTCGTACGGCAGTCACAGACAAGATCATTCTGATGGATGTGAACTTCACCACAGGTGCATATGTCTCTGAGAAGTCCACACCCTCGATCTGCAGGAAGCCTCTTGCAACCACACGAGCCTTGTAACGCACTGTCGGTTCACCAGATGACGAAGCCTCATACTTCTGTACATACACCCACTTGGACGAAATCACGTTGCTGTCTGCTGGCCTTGGCACTAGATCCCACGTGTCGTGCTCAATCAACGATTGATACTCACTCTTCATCGCCTTCTTCCAAGCTTCGGAATCAGGACGTGACACTGCGTCACCGTACGACGAAGGAGTATCATCACTGGCTGTAAGGAAAGCACTGGCACCACGCCACCACGAGGATGGCGTCTTTCTCTGACGTGTGGATCTACGAAGGGGCTGCGTCTCTGTCACTTCCGGCTCATCTTGTGGAACTGGTGTGGTGTGTTCATCCGTACTGGCATTCGTGGTACTCTCATGAGAAGTTGGTGCAGAAGGATCATCTTCAGAATGATCGGCGGATGTGTCGGAGGTTGGGGCTTCAGCAGATACCGACTTGTCGACCAAGTCAATATCCGCATAGTCCTCGTCTTCAGAGTGCTCGTCACTTTCAGTTGCAGAGCACTCGTCAAACCTCACATCTCGTGACACAATCACCTTCTTCTTCTGGCTGTCCCACAACTTGTACATGTGGGAGCCTAAAGTGTACCCAATGAAGATGGCTTCCACTGCACGCTCTTCCAGCTTCTTCAACTTGTGATCAACCACCTTGTACCAGCAACGGCTACCAAACACACGCAGATTGCTCAGATCAGGCTTCTGTCCATGCCACAGCTCAAACGGCGTCACGTCACTCGGAAGCGCTTTGCAGGTCACTCTGTTGCGCACATACACAGAAACATTCAGAGCCTCAGCCCAAAAGCTTTTTGGCACATTCTTGTGATGCAACATTGACCTGACCAAGTCCATGAGTGTGCGGTTGAACCTCTCGGCAAGCCCGTTCTGCTGTGGATTATAAGGCACAGTTCGCTGATGCTCAATACCGTACTGCTCAAGCTTTTCGGACAACCGATTGGACAAGTACTCACCACCATTGTCAGTGCGTAATGCACGCAACACACTCTTGCGAGCGGTGATGGTTAACACTTTCCTGCCCATCTGGTTCTCCACAAACCTGAGCCACTTGATGAACATCCGGAACACCTCATCCTTCGTCTTGAGCATGTACAAGAAGCAGTACGGCTGTGGTCATCGATGAATGTGACAAAGTAGTGCGAGCCTCCCAAGGACTTCACGTTCACTGGACCCGATATATCAGAGTGTACCAGGTCCAGTACGTGTTCAGCTGGTTCCCCCCCTTGCTTGGGAGTCGGAGCACGGGTTGCTTTCCCACTACACAAGAGCCGCACACATCCAGCTTCTGAGCCACATCCACATTCAGACCTGACACAACACCGTTTCGAGCCATCTGCTTGATGCCTTCACATTCACATGAGCCATTCGAGCATGCCAAAGAGACAAGTCTGACACAAGCGCACTGTCCGTGTCCGTGAACTGATCTGCAGCAGTGCAAAGGTAGTATAGGTCTTTGACGCGGCGCCCAACGGCAACCACTTTCGACCCCTTGTACACACATACCTTTTCTTTGTCAAACACTACCGTGCAGCCCAGATCACAAATCTGTGACACAGACAACAAATGGTATCGTAAGTTGGGCACGTGTACCACCTGCTTTAGCTTGCACTTACGCTTGGACCCTTCAACTGTCAGATCGAGCTCCACACTTCCGTGACCAACAGACTGCAACTTGGAATCATTGCCGATGCTCACACCCGACGACAACTTTGTCTCGTACGTTTGGAACATTGAGTCATCATAAGTCATGTGTGCAGTAGCTCCAGAGTCAACAATCCAGTCACTGTTAGTGGCCTTGTCGGCACCATTGCAATGAGACATACAAAGTCAGAATCGCTGCCGCCCGTACCTTGCTCATCGTTGAGCGCGGTATGTACACTTGGGTGAGCAGCATCGATCTGATCCTTGTTGCCCCATCACGTTGTTTTTGAAACAGTTCTTCTGGATATGACCCTTTATCCACAATAGTAACACACAACCGACTTCAATGACTTCCTACGAAACTGGCGTCCCACGAGTGCGCATCACACCGGACTCCTCCTTGGCACGATCACTCATACGTTGCTCTTCTTGCAATAGACGGCTCTTCACAAACTCCATAGTGAGTTGGCGATCTCCGATCGTGGTGTCAATTGCAACAATGAGGTGCTCAAAACGATCCGGAAGTCCACATAGAGCAGCCATAGCAATGTCCTCTTCTTCAACGTTGACGTCCATACTCTTGAGGTCGGAGGCCAAGTGCCGAACACGATTGATGAATTGCAACATCTTCTCGTCCTCGCGCATTTTGACAGAGTAGAAGGCACGTCTGGCGTTGATTCGGTTCAGAAGAGTCTTACGTTGAAACACATTGCAAATGGCCTTCCATGCGTCAGCAGCAGTCTCGATGTCTCGAATGTGATCCAAGTGCTCGTCGGCAAGCGTGAGTCCAATGATAGCTCTAGCCCTTTCGTCGCGGATTTGCCACTTTACCAGTTCCTCTTCATCCGTGGGTGCAGAAGTGGTGAGATGGTTCTTGAGGTCTTTCAGTGCAAGTACATACTGAATCTTCTGCTTCCAAGTATGGAAGTTATCCTCACCCAACTTCTCGATCTTGAGCCCACTAAACGAGTCCATGATGTAAGAGAGGAACTGCAGCGAACCAGATAATGCGGTGGCAGACAGGCGGCAATAGCAAACGACAGCGGTAAACAACAACAGCAAACAACAACAAACAACAACAAACAACAATAACAACAAACAACAACAACAATAAAGATGAATAGTCGGGTGCAAAAGGAACTAAGATTCCTGGTACCCTAGGGAGTCGGACCCCTGACCCCCGGAGACTCTCCGGGTAAGAAACGACTTCTGCAGTCTACCTCCTCCTGCGTTCTAGGAGAAGGTGCGTCGCTCTCTACGAGACTTCCAGAGGATGGTTAATGACCGAAGATATGCCTTCACCAAGTAAAACCCTCTCTGGTCTCTTGCAAGAACTTGCGCGACCCTGAAACTGCAGGTACTATGACAAACCGAGGTACGCTTCTAGCAAGCAAACAATGAAGTTCACAAGCGGCCTGATCCTAAAAAGGAGGTCAGCCTACGACACGTCGCCTCCCCGCACCACCGAAGCAGTACGGATCAAAAGCTCGTTTCAGTTTGCCTTCGCCACAGATCAAGAACCCAACACAAAGTCAGGTCAGCAACAATAAAGGTGGACCACCTCCTGTCCAGTGCAGTACGTCACGGCACCCCGTCCACAAATGCCCCCGCGAAGAATACCAGGTCTTTCGACCGACACCGTTATCTGCCCCTAAGGACCGGTGGGAAACTCGCAAGACGGAACAAATGCTTTGGTTCAAGCCGCCAGACTAACGTCCCCGATTGCTCGGATCAACCGCTCGTCGCACCGAAACTCAAGTGATCACCACACCTGCCGAGCACACACGCAGTGCACGGACTTCAACAGAAACGAATGCTGAGCACAACACACAAGTGCACAGACTTCAACAACACAAGGTCCTCAACCTCTCGGATCAGAACCCACAAAGACGACGTGGGGATCCCAACAATAATAACAGAGGGAGACCAAACGAAGCGGATAGCGATCGACAACACGGGCAACAACGAGCGCCCAAACACAATCACGATAGAAAGTCAACGTCGAACCACCACCAACAAAACGCCCTCAGGGAGGAACGAACGACCGAAAGAAGAAAGTCAACACCGACCAACGATACGGTCAACACACCCGACGCAACGGAGAAGGGAACGAAAGGGAAAACAGCGAAGCGGATGAACGGCGGTGAGGGAGAGCGGCGAGAATCAGCGGCGAGAGGGAACGATAACGGCAGAGGTCAGCGGGGCTGGGCCCATAACCTGATAGAGGTTGAAGCTGAAAGGGAAGGTTGAAGAAAGGATAGGGGAATGAAGGGAAGTTCGCCAGCTCTGGCTCGGAATTTACTTGGAGGCGCTCGAGTCACCGCTTATATAGAACTACTTTGCGACACCATCGCACAACTCCAACTCCAAGCAATACCTAAACCACTAGCTAGAGACACTCAATACTACCAATCATCTTCTAACATAACATGGTAACACTGCCACACTATCATGACAGCTTACAACAACAAAGCACAACAACGCACAACAGTGCACAACCGTGCACATCAAGTTACGTGCCTACACATAACCATGACCATGCACAGATTCACATAGTGCCAACACACTGTAATCCGTACACGCCACCATAACAGTTACGTACAAGCTCACCAACTAACACGTCACCACAAACTCACTCCAAGTCCTACGTCACCAACAATACCACAGTGTAAACCTCTTGACAGCGCATCTACTCTTCACCATAGTGCCAAAGTCACACCAAGCTGTCCTACATGTCCACGTACATACGTGTGTACCCTGTGCATCATGTACAGTATGCCCAGTGTATTAGCTACACACGTGTACCCTGGAAACAACCCATTAGCGCCACAACACTTGTACGAACCACAATGCATATGACCATTTGCAGTAGCCAATCAGAAGCCCGTTTCACGTTGAGTTTGCGCAGAGGCGCATATGCGCTTTTCCAACGGCACCCTCCAAAACAGCCCATGCTCCCCAGCACTTTTGGTTTTCAGTGACAGCACAGGGTCAACATCCAACACTTCCGAGTGACGTGACGCCGTTTGAGCTGTGGCATGGACAGAAGCCTGATCTGAGCAATCTGCGTGTGTTTGGTAGCCGTTGCTGGTACAAGGTGGTTGATCACAAGTTGAAGAAGCTGGAAGAGCGTGCAGTGGAGGCCATCTTCATTGGGTACACTTCAGGCTCCACGGGTACAAGTTGTGGGACAGCCAGAAGAAGAAGGTGATTGTGTCACGAGATGTGAGGTTTGACGAGTGCTCTGGAACTGAAAGTGACGAGCACTCTGAAGACGAGGACTATGCGGATATCGACTTGGTCGACAAGTCGGTATCTGCTGAAGCCCCAACCTCCGACACATCCGCCGATCATTCTGAAGATGATCCTTCTGCACCAGCTTCTCATGAGAGTACCACGAATGCCAGTACGGATGAAGACACCACACCAGTTCCACAAGATGAGCCGGAAGTGACAGAGACGCAGCCCCTTCGTAGATCCACACGTCAGAGAAAGACGCCATCCTCGTGGTGGCGTGGTGCCAGTGCTTTCCTTACAGCCAGTGATGATACTCCTTCGTCGTACGGTGACGCAGTGTCACGTCCTGATTCCGAAGCTTGGAAGAAGGCGATGAAGAGTGAGTACGAGTCATTGATGGAGCATGACACATGGGATCTAGTGCCAAGGCCAGCAGACAGCAACGTGATTTCGTCCAAGTGGGTGTATGTACAAAGTATGAGGCTTCGTCATCTGGTGAACCGACAGTGCGTTACAAGGCTCGTGTGGTTGCAAGAGGCTTCCTGCAGATCGAGGGTGTGGACTTCTCAGAGACTTATGCACCTGTGGTGAAGTTCACATCCATCAGAATGATCCTGTCAGTGACTGCCGTACGAGACTTCCACTTGCACCAGATGGATGTGAAGACTGCCTTTCTGAACGGTGACCTTGACGAGACAGTGTACATGGAGCAGCCAATGGGATTCACACAGCAGGGAAAGAGGACTTGGTGTGCCGACTGAAGAAAGCGATCTATGGGCTTAGACAAGCACCAAGACAGTGGCACGCCAAGATATACGCCTTCCTTGTTGGTGAAATGCACCTCAAGCCGAATGACGCAGACGAGTGTGTCTACACCGGGATCATACTGGGTTTCTTGGTTATCATTGCTCTGTATGTTGACGACTTGCTGATTGCGAGTCCGAGCATGAAAACCGTGGAACGTGTGAAGGCAGAGCTGTCAAGTCGTTTCCGCATGAAGGACCTCAAAGAAGCTCGCATGGTTCTTGGATTTGAAATCCATCGAGACAGAACCAAGCGAGAGCTGTACTTGACTCAGTCAGCGTACACGAACAAGGTCCTGGAGCGATTTGGCATGCAGCTGTCGAAACCCGTTGACACTCCTATGGAGTGCGGTGTGGACTTGTCTGTTGAGGAGGAAGTGCTCACGCATGTACCGTATCGTCAGGCGATTGGCTGCCTCATGTATCTCTCTGTGGGAACTCGTCCAGACATCTCATATGCTGTGGCTAAGCTGGCCAAGTATGTTGAGAAGCCGGGAAACACTCACTGGAAGGCGGTCAAGCGTGTTCTTCGCTACCTCAATGGCACTACCACGTTCGGGTTGACGTATGGCTCCAGCACCGATTTGCAACTGCACGGCTATGTGGACTCTGACTGGGCTGGCGATGTTGCCAACCGCAAGTCCACTAGTGGATACTTGTTCATGATGTGCGGTGGTGCTGTGTCGTGGTCGTCTCGTCAACAGGAGGTAGTTGCTCTGTCGAGTGCAGAGGCTGAGTACGTGAGCTTGTGCTCTGGCACCAAGGAGGCGATCTGGCTTAGGCGACTTTGGAACGGCATTGGCAGTGTGATTGGCATGGAAGCAGACGGGTCTGTGAAGCTGCTGGTTGAACCAACTCCCATGTATGTTGACAACCAGGGCAGCATTGACCTTGCTCGAAATGGAGTGGTGAACAGGCGAACCAAGCATATTGAAATTCGGTTCCACTTCACTCGAGAAGCTCTGCAGGCCAAGTCGATTGTGCTGTTCTACTGCCCGACGGATTCCATGGTTGCCGACATGCTGAATAAGCCGCTTGCGCGAGTGAAGCACGAGAGGTTCCGCGAAGCCGGTGGTGTGATCCACATAGAAGTTTGAAGTCAGTGACAGAGGGGGGGTGTTGGATGTTGACCCTGTGCTGTCACTGAAAACCAAAAGTGCTGGGAGCATGGGCTGTTTTGGAGGGTGCCGTTGGAAAAGCGCATATGCGCCTCTGCGCAAACTCAACGTGAAACGGGCTTCTGATTGGCTACTGCAAATGGTCATATGCATTGTGGTTGTACAAGTGTTGTGGCGCTAATGGGTTGTTTCCGGGGTACACGTGTGTAGCTAGTACACTGGGCATACTGTACATGATGCACAGGGTACACACGTATGTACGTGGACATGTAGGACAGCTTGATGTGACTTTGGCACTATGGTGAAGAGTAGATGCGCTGTCAAGAGGTTTACACTGTAGTATTGTTGGTGACGTAGGACTTGGAGTGAGTTTGTGGTGACGTGTTAGTTGGTGAGCTTGTACGTAACTGTTATGGTGGCGTGTACGGATTACAGTGTGTTGGCACTATGTGAATCTGTGCATGGTCATGGTTATGTGTAGGCACGTAACTTGATGTGCACGGTTGTGCGTTGTTGTGCTTTGTTGTTGTAAGCTGTCATGATAGTGTGGCAGTGTTACCATGTTATGTTAGAAGATGATTGGTAGTATTGAGTGTCTCTAGCTAGTGGTTTAGGTATTGCTTGGAGTTGGAGTTGTGCGATGGTTGCGCAAAGTAGTTCTATGTAAGCGGTGACTCGAGCACCTCCAAGTAAATTCCGAGCTAGAGCTGGCGAACTTCCCTTCATTCCCCTATCCTTTCTTCAACCTTCCCTTTCAGCTTCAACCTCTATCAACCCTCCGGGTAGGAAACGATTTCTGCAGTCTACCTCCTCCTGCGTTCCAGGAGAAGGCGCGTTGCTCTCTACGAGGCGTCCAAAAGATGGTTAATGACCAAAGATATGTCTTCACCACTTAACCCAATCTGGCCTCTTGCAAGAACTTGCGCGACCTCGAAACTGCAGCTACCATGACAAACCAAGGTACGCTCCTAACGAGCAGACAATAATGCCCACACGCGGCCTTGTTAGAGGTTATAGCTGGGATCGGAAAGTTGACATGGGAAGGATGGGGGGATGCAAGGGAAGTTCGCCAGCTCTGGCTCAGATTTACTTGGAGGTGCTTGAGTCACAACTTATATACCACTTCTTCGCTACTCTATCATGCGACTCCAACTCTGACCAACATGCAACTCACTAACCAGAGACACTCAATACTACCAATCATCTACAGACATAACATGGTAACAGTGCCGAACTGCTTACAACAGTAATGCACAACAATGCACACCAATGTAGTAGCCATACACGTCCCTGACAGTGTACGGACACATTTCGACAGCACACCACAAGCACCACACATCGATGCAGTCAACAATATGACAGCAGACCATAGCAACGCGACCATGCATACACACAATGCAACACCTCACCATTATGACCAGACATGCTTACGGAACATGACACCACACTTCACGTGCTGCTTGCACGCTGTAATCCGTACACGACACCGTAATGTGTACGTGCCATGTACCCAAGTCCCACATCATCAACAAGTACCTGTAAACCAGATGACGTCAGTCACTCAGCTGCAACATGTTCCATTCATCCACACACACACATTTGCATGTAGCACAACTCAAACATGGTGTAAACTTCACAACACTGACAGTGCTGCAACCTGTACCATGTGTTCATATACATAGCCTTGCAACCTGTATTCCATGACCACTGTACAACCTGTCATCGTTGTACCTTGTGGTCATCCCAGCTGAACGACAGCATTCCAATATAGCCGTAAACGTTCAACCCATACTGAGTATACCACACAGCAACATAGTATACCAAACAGAACAACATCAATCTCGCTTTCACATAGCAAGGTACCATTCTAGACTTCACCCATCTCAGCTGCTTGATGTCAGTGACAGCATGACTTCCAAAAGGCCTGATCCTGAAAAGGAGGTCAGCCTTCGGTACGTCGCCTCCCCGCTCAACCGAGGTTGCACGGATCAAAAGCTCGTTTCGGTTTGCCTTCACCACAGGTCAAGAACCCGACACAAAGTCAGGTCAACAACAACAAAGGTGAGCCACCCAAGTCCAACAGTGCGTCACGGCACCCCGTCCACTTCAGCACTCGCGGTACTACCAGGTCTTCCGACCGACACCGTTATCCGCCCCGAAGGACCGGTGGGAGCCCGCTAGACAGCACGTCCGCTTTGGTTCAAGCCGCCAGACTAACGTCCCCGATTGCTCGGATCAACCGCTTGTCGCTGGACCTCAGATGACAACCCCAAACGCTGAGCAAACACAGTGCACAGACTTCAACAACTGCTGAGCACACACGCAGTGCACAGACTTCAACAACGAACGGTCCTCAACCTCTCGGATCAGAACCCGCAACACGACGCGGGGATCCCAACAATAACGACAGAGGGAGACCAAACGAAACGGATAGCGATCGACAACACGGGCAACAACGAGCGCCCAAACACAATAACGATACAGAATCAACGTCAAACCACTACCAACACAACGCCCTCAGGGAGGAACGCAAGACCGAAAGGAGAAGATCAACACCAACCAACAACACGGTCAACACACCCGACGCAACGACGAAGAGAACGAGAAAGGAAAACAGCGAAGCGGGTGAACGGCGGTGAGGGAGAGCGGCTATAGAGGAACGATAACGGCAGAGGTCAGCGGGGCTGGGCCCATAACCTGATGTAGGTTATAGCTGGAAAGGGAAGGTTGAGAGAAAGGATGGGGGGAATGAAGGGAATTTCGCCAGCTCTGGCTCGGAATTTACTTGGAGGTGCTCGAGTCACCGCTTATATAGAACTACTTTGCGCAACCATCGCAAACATCCAACTCCAACCAATACCTAAACCACTAGCTAGAGACACTCAATACTACCAATCATCTCCTAACATAACATGCTAACACTCCCACACTATCATGGCAGCTTACAACAACAAAGCACAACAACACACAACAGTGCACATCCGTGCACATCAAGTTACGTGCCTACACATAACCATGACCATGCACAGATTCACATAGTGCCAACACACTGTAATCCCTACACCACACCATAACAGTTACGTACAAGCTCACCAACAACACTTCACCACAAACTCACTCCAAGTCCTACGTCACCAACAACACCACACTGTAATCCTCTTGACACCGCATCAACTCTTCACCATAGTGCCCAAGTTACACCAAGCTGTCCTACATGTCCACGTACATACGTGTGTACCCTGTGCATCATGTACAGTATGCCCAGTGTACTAGCTACACACGTGTACCCCGGACACAACCCATTAGCGCCACAACACTTGTACGAACTACAATGCATATGACCATTTGCAGTAGCCAATCAGAACCCGTTTCACGTTGAGTTTGTGCAGAGGCGCATATGCGCTTTTCCAACGGCACCCTCCAAAACAGCCCATGCTCCCCAGCACTTTTGGTTTTCAGTGACAGCACAGGGTCAACATCCAACACACTTTGATGTGGAACAGCTCACAGATGCTAGTGCTCAACGTTGTTCCTTCGAACAGTTGCAAAACGCCCTCAGAGACCTGGCTCAGGTTATGGTTTGGGCCGATCAACACCAACCTTCGTGATTAGATTCGTTTTTGGAGCTTTCTACCATGCCTCTTCTCGTCACCTGTTAGAGCAAGACGCAGCAGCTTCAAATTTACCAACGTGAGCGGCTTGCAAACGGAAGGGAACAGCATGGTGATGCTGAAAATGCGATGACCGGAAATACCAAGATTATGTCTGAGGACGTCAACGCTTCTGATGCGATACAAACTGAACCAGAAAAGGATCAATTTGTTCACGAGAACAAGACGGAAGACGAGAACGCTCCTCCTGCAAGTCCAGGTGATGATGAACAACTCGACGAGGGTCATACGCAGGTAATGGAAAGTGATGAGCAACAACGTGACAAGCAAGCAAATGGAATTACCGAGCATAGTAATGGGTTCGCGACCGACATGAATGAGTTCGTGCCATCAAAAGTTCAATCCCAAGTTTTGCAGGCCATTTCCATTATGGTTCAGAGTGTATCGAGACGTCACTCGCTTCTCTGCTTGTTCGCTTCTGGTCATATAAATGCCGTGTTGTCGTTTGACTTCTCATTTGACGAGGAGATGATTTCGGCCTTTATATCCACTGTGAAGACGATAACGATCTGTTGGAAGTCATGCTGTCATTGACATCAAGCAGTTGAGATGTGTGGACTCTAGAATGGTACCTTAGTATGTGAAACCGAGATTGATGTTGTTCTGTTTGGTATACCATGTTGCTGTATGGTATACTCAGTATGGGTTGAACGTTTATGTCTACATTGGAATGCTGTCGTTCAGCTGGGATGACCAAAAGATACAACGATGACAGGTTGTACAGTGGTCATGGAGCACAGGTTGCAAGGCTATGCATGTGAACACATGGTACAGGTTGCAGCACTGTCAGTGTTGTGAAGTCTACATCATGCTTGGGTGGTGCTACATGCACATATGCGTGTATGGTGAATGGAACATGTTGCAGCTGAGTGACTGACGTCATCTGGTTTACAGGTACTTGTTGATGATGTGGGACTTAGGTGTCTGGCACGTACACATTACGGTGTCGTGTACGGACTACAGCGTGGAAGCAACACGTGACGTGTGGTGTGGGGTTCCGTAAGCATGTCTGGTCATGATGGTGAGGTGTTGCATTGTGTGTATGCATGGTCGCGTTGCTATGGTCTGCTGTCATATTGTTGAGTGCATTGATGTGTGGTGCCTGTGGTGTGCTGTCAAAATGTGTCGGTACACTGTCAGGGACGTGCATGGCTACTACATTGCTGTGCATTGTTGTGCATTGTTGTGCACTGCTGTGCAGTACTGTACGGAATTGTTGTGCACTGTTGTGCACTGTTGTGCGTTGTTGTGCACTGCTGTTGTAAGCAGTTTGGGACTGTTACCATGTTATGTCTGTAGATGATTGGTAGTATTGAGTGTCTCTGGTTAGTGAGTTGCATGTTGGTCAGAGTTGGAGTGGCATGATGGAGTAGCGAAGAAGTGCTATATAAGTTGTGACTCAAGCACCTCCAAGTAAAGATGAGCCAGAGCTGGCGAACTTCCCTTGCATCCCCCAATCCTTCCTCATGTCAACTTTCTGATCCCAGCTATAACCTCTAACACGATCCGACTGGATCGCGATCTGCTGCAACTGTTCTTTGATCCTGTCCGAAACAGTTTTCTCCTCTACCACGCTGTGACAAAGTTCTACAGCCACCATGAGTCGATGGTGAGCATAGCGATTCGCAATATCACACTTGCTATTTATGCGATTGGCGACCCCGAGGCATTGAAATACGCTGCTCGAGATGAACAGAACTACTTGGTTAATACCGTCCACTTCCTTTCGAGGATATGTGGCAGTGTAGCAAGAGCATTTGAACTTCTTCTGGACGACGGTCGAGAGGTGCGAAGAACAAGGACAAGAACTGGCATTTTTCGTCGCAAAGTGATAGTGTCAGATGTTACGGATAGATTGGAAGAGATTGAGAACATTTGCTCATATCTGAATGATGTATGTGTGATCTCGAACGATATACTGTGCCCTGTGCTGGTACTGTTAACATCGACTCGTTTCATTTCCCCTTTCTTTCTACCTTTAGCGTCACTGGCGTCCCCGGAAGCTGTTCGTGCACGAAACAAGCTGTGGAGGTTGGGAAACAGACAGAAGAAAACATTGCAAAAGACTGCTTTGGCTTCGTTCGATGCTGCGGCGCGTTGGCTGCTTTTATCCTGTATTCTCAAGAGTTTTCGATCTTCGGTTATGGCTGAAAGCGTCAGTCGAGAACTTCGGCGATTCTGCAACGATTTTGACCAAAGGAGCATTTTGCATGCGCTTAAGGCCATGGCCTCCGATATTCCTGGAACAGAACGAGTCACTTTCGTCGCTCTGTGTACAATTGAAGCTTTCATCGAGTGTGAAAGTGTTGGGAAGCACTTTCTGTATGAGTTCAAGTACGACTTTCGGGTGGAAGACCCGAATCGGAATGGACACGATGAACTTGCATATCCGAGGTTGAGCTTTCTGGATTTGGAAGCTCCACATCAAGATGACCTTGAACCTAGTCATGATGAACCTATGCTGATGACTTTATCCGAATTCGAAGCTCCGCGAACACCCTCTAACTCCTTACCATCCACTCTTGACCGTAAAACCGCTTTCTCGGATGGAACATTAACTCCAACTGTGCCAAGCAGAGCCATATCCAGCGCAAGCCTTTCCAGTGAGCTGAGTAGTAGTATAACTGAACGGACAGGCAGTGAGGGAATTCTATTCTCATTCCAAATGGGAGAAGCAACACTTCGTGAAGCTCTTTCTTCCATTATACTGATTGTGAGAAGGCGTGAAATAAGATCAATGCGGGTGCTACATGCAATCACCAGGATCATGACGGCCATTGAGGCCAAACGCAGGAGCGCGGCTTTTGCGTGGAGGTATGTAAGACTGTGTTAGACGAACTGGCCAATCTGATGCAATCTGTGTTGCGCGACAAGCGGAGATTGATTGTGTGCATCGAGCGTATGTTTGAGAGTTTCCGCAGAGCTGCGTCATCGAACCATGGCATGTACAGCGATCCACTCAAACTGGAGGACGTGATGTTGCTCGATCATGTGCTCTGATGGCGTCAATGTTTCCCAAAGGTACTGGAAAGAGGAGGGCTTTGTTCGATGATGCTATTGTACTAACTGAAATCGAAGATTCGGATACGTTTTTCGTGATGATGTACGCTTACGAAAGATCTTTGGGCGATGCGGGCATAACGACTTTACCAAAACTGGTGCTGCAGGCACGAGATATTTTATTAGAGTATAACTTGCCTGATTCATACCTTGACAAGCGAGACGCACTGATGAGTTTTGCAGAAGTGGTATCGCAACATGGTGAAATAGAGTTAAAAACCTGAGCTCGTGTGTTGTTAGCTGCGTTATGAAGACCGATAAAACGTACTGCCAACAGTTCAGTTACTTCTTTAAGGAGGCGAGAGGAACCTAGCACGAAAATAGCATAGGTAATGAAAAAACCAAAGTGCTTCGCTTACAAAAGGTTTTGACAATTAGAACAGTTGGAAGACGGGCAAGTCCATTGCATCTTGGTGTCGAACGACTGCGGTGGCTGAATCCTCGACAAACACATGATGCCCGGCATAAACCAAATGAGAAACACAAGGCCAACCAACAGCTCCGCCAACTGCGTATAGGTCAGCTTCGGATGATACAGCTTCCTTGCATATTGAGATGCAGGCGCATCAGCATAGGCACCCTTGTCGGCGGCAGCGGCGTCTGCCGCATCATTGTCAGCATTAGCTGCGTCTGCAATCTCCGCCTCGGGGGCGTCCGCTGCCTCGACATCGTTCGCCGGCGGCGCGGCGTCGGCGGCGTCAGCGGCGTCAGCGGCGTCGTCGTCAGCTTCCGCACGGTCTTCTGCCCATCAGACGGCAACATTACCACGCTACAAACCACGCGCGCGACGCGACACGGTTTGTAGCGTGGCCAGAAGTCCGTCTTGACGCTCATCGGCTACAGACAGCGACACAACGTTGGTCGAACACAGTGGCTGATTGATCTGAAGCGAGAGAGAGAAGTTGGCCGACAGACGCTAGGGTGACGACTTTTGCAGACGAAGCGGGCGAAGATCATGAACAGCAGACGACAACGCGTGGAAGGAACTGCTGGTAGAAGGAGAACGATCGGTGTCATCCGTGGGGGTCAGCGCAACGGAGAGGCGATTCAACATGGACGACGGCTCGGTACGCATTGAGGAGGAACGGATAACGAACAGCAGCGCGGGCAGCGTGTTGCCGCGCGTGAACGGAAGCTCGGCGACATCAGCGTGCTCGGTGGAAGGCTACTCTGTATTCATTTCAAAGGAAAGGAAAAAATTGACGCGTACCATTGGCGCATCCAGTCTGCGCTCAGTTCATTTCTGAGCATAAAACTGCCAACTGTTGAACATCATCAGGACATCATTTTGCACGCCAACACATCCAACGTGTATCACTTGGACGCTCATGGCGCATCAAGGTACCTCACTGGGTCATCTTCCTTGCGCTTCCACATTGAGCAGCATGCCCATGAGGACACATTGCGGCTCTGGACTTGCACAGCAACGACTTTCTTACTGAATAGGAGTTGAAGCTCTTAAGTGAAAACTTGGATGATAGGGGTTTGATGTTCAGCAACCGTTGAAGCGCCCTTTGTGAAACGTTCGAGATCTCTGCAGTGTACAAGAAGGCCGCGAGTCTTTCAAAAACTTCTTGCTTCTCACTCTTTGGGTACATGCTGCTATGTGAACTGGCATAGTGTTCCTCGCTATCGAAAATCGAAATGTTCCAGATATCTTGATCATCGACGTTCTCAACTGAACGTATCGAGTACTCGTCCACAGCACTGGTTCCAACAATTCTAGAATTGTGTTCCACAATGGAACCTCCTTCAAGCTGTTCATTGTTCTAGTCATGAATTCGATCTATGGATACACTCCTGGATTCTGAAGACGGGGAGTCGTGTGCCATATCTTGTACTGCTTCACTCTCGTTTTGTGTACGAGGAAGGTACTGACTGTTATCTCTTCCAGGATCTTCGTCGCAGGCTGATGCAGCTGTTTCTTGAACTTCGATTTCCCTCTCAGAAATCACTGGTGCTACGCTCACCGTCTCCCATCTGCATCTTCTTCGAACTATTGGCTTCAGTATTTCTTGTTGCGCTACCTGCAGCTCGGATGGAGTAGGGCTGTAGTCTTCGTGCAACTGAAACGGAGAAAAGTCATCACCACTGGTCTCCCATCTACAACGTTTGCGTCTACTCTGTTCCTCAGCAAACATGACGTGAGGTTACCGATTTAACGGGACGATTATGCAATTTGTGCAACAGGGGGTACTTGGAGCAATGAAAAAGGGGGTACTATCCACATTAAGAACTTTTATTGATCAGTTTGGAAAATCAGAGCCTTCAAAGAGCGATGAAAACTTTTAGGTTTTCAAAATTATTTTAGGAGGTTTCGGTTCAACCCATTTCATTCTGCTCAAGAGATCGCGGGCTCTTCGATACATTTCTCCACTTAGGTTCCTCCGTCTTCTATCTCCCGGCTTTCTCCAAATGAATCCGCTCCGTCCCTCCGACGAACAACTCGGATAGCCCAACTGACCAGCTTGTTGTCCCCCTTCCCCTCCAGAAATACGTCAACTGTTCCTCCCTATCCTTTCGTGTTGCACATCCCCAAGCTGCGCATACCCATAGTTTCCCGGCCTGGAGTACGTTTGATACCACACGAGCTTTCACGGGAAGAGTCAGAACTGCCTCTCGTGCGTCATTGGAACTGAAGACAAGCTTCGTTTTGCATTCAGAGGCTTGTTTCTATCAGAATGGGTTCACGTACGCTGAACAACGTCACCGCAGACAGCCTCCTCGCCGGTGAACACACTTCGGTGAGCCCGAGAGACGGTGCTGCCGGAGGCCAAAGAAATGCGTACTCAGTGCAGCAACAAGTCCAATCTCGTGCAGAGAGAGCTTCTCACTCTGCCACGGCTCGTGTGGCACGTGAGGCAAGTACTCCTTCTGGAGTTCCAACACCGACTTCAAACCTCAACTTACTTCCACAAACTCGGTGAGGATTCCAGGCGCATCCTCGAAACGCAAAATGAAGGAGAACGACAGGCCTGGGTTCCCGACTGGTGCACTACTTTCAGCGAGAGTAGTGTTCAACCGCCTGTATCAGGGGAAGATGACTGACAACCGCCCAGTTGATGACAACTATCCTATCTATCCGGAGATAGCGAATGCGATAAAGGACAGAATTCGTCAGTTTATGTACCACCGTCTTGGGCTAGAGCGTAGGAAGCGCACGTTTAGGTCCATTAAGAGTGAGTTCGGCCCACAAATCTTTCAGCTGCAGCGAAACCTGGTGGACACATACTCCGTTTTGGCCGCCGCTCAGAATCACTGGGTTATCACAGAGTTCATTAAGGAAGCTATAAAACGAGATAAGAAGACGAGAGCTGAGGAACAGAAGCGCGCGACAAAGAGAGTTTTAGGTGATGGTGGGAACAGGAATCGCGTTGATACTGATCCGAACACAAACTTGACAGCAGCGATGCCAGCACATTCCAGTGAGAGAGCGTCGAATCCTGTTGAACAGGAACGCCAAACGCGATTGAATTCGACAACAGTCACGCCCTCCGTTAACGGCAACGAAGGAGACAGAGGGGCTCGATATAGAGCTCAAGCGGAAGATGAAACTGCGGGTCACGAACAGGATGGCGGGCATGGCAGTGGGGCTCTTCGTGTCTCATTGCAGAGATATTCTTCCAATGGAACTGATCAGCACGGCAATACTGGTGAGTCCAGTGATCAAGCGAGCAATGACACCGTTGCCCACGAGCCAAATGTGTCAGGTGATACGCTTCAACGTGTTCCATCTGAAGGAAATCTCTCGGACAGAGCTTATGCTGCAAGCGGTGAGAGCATCAGTCGTGCTCCAATCGCATCTAATGGGATGAGTTCGCGAAGGAGGAAAGACGTGGCAATTACACCAGAGCGCTCTGATCAATATTCCGAGTCCAATGGTCCCTCATCCATAAATGACGGAGACGTCCTTAGCGAAGGTTCATCGGAAGGTCACGTTGATATATCTGCCACTGTGAGAAAGATGTTAGATCAAACGGAGGAAGCGGTAGAGTCTATTCCGTCCCGTTCTGCTACGCGTGGTCGCAAGCATGGCGGAAGAAGCTTCCGTCAGCCGTCATCGAAGGAACCTGCCCGACGCCGGCGAGGAAATGGTAAGAAACGCAGGAGAGATGTCGAGGTTTCCGAGGAAGAAAGTGGCATCGAGGATGTGAGCTCACCAAACCAACGCCGTCGAGCTGGGCGAGGGGAGGAAGGACGTCCCACAGAGTTTAGAAACCCACGTCGTGGAAGTTCAAGCGCAGATCGAACTGGACCCCGCCGACACCCAACACGTTGATGGTTGGATTTCCACTTATCATCGTCGAACACCCCGACACATCGTTGAGCAATTCTTTCGTGAGTTAGAGAGTCCCATCTTATTACCCGACGATCTGCGCGTGTTCGAAACGTTCTAACCAGCCACATTCTCATGATTCCTTCATCCCTTTGTTTACCAGAAGTACAGTTACCTCAAAGCGCGTTGGTGTCGGTGGTGCTGCTTCATGACATTGCCCCAGTTTTACGATAATTCCGACCATCTCATGCATCGCTGCACTATGGGCAGAATTGGATTCCAAATGGCTAACATAGACCTGTCAATCTGTCCTTATTCCAATCTCATTTTGCACTGTTCAAAGTACTTTTTTGTACTGTACCTGCTCTTATAGGGTATACAAATTAGTATAAAGTTTGTACTAATTTTACTCTCTCCTAGACGTGTTTTAGGACCTTTTCATAGTACTAAATGGCCCACATAAGCCCTCATCTTGGACAAGAAATATCGGTTTTCTGTCTCGTTTACGAACAGATTTTGTGTGCTTGGGGACTATAAGAAAGAAATGTATAAGACCTTCGTGGGATGGGTACGGAACGCCTCTCTTGGACATCTCTAGGGCACAAGTTATACTGCTTTTGGACTCATATGCTCTCTAGGCTTTGGTCACAATACGTGCCTTCCTTGACCAGTTTTGGGAGTTCTTCTCAGTTCTTCTTTCGTACTCTTCTCGTGCAGTCATTGTCCCAAAAAATGGATGGCATCTGGAACACTATTTGTTCACATATTGTGCCTCATTAGGCCGTTTTCGAGGAGCTATTTGGTGCCCATTACGTCCATCTTCTGCCCTCTCCTATGCGGCCATCTATTGGACTCATCTAAATGGCACTTTTTGGGCCATATTTTGGCCATGTTTTGAGCCAAATATACACGTATCATATTGGCCTTATGGTGGTTTTATTTCGGCCATATATGGGCCGCAAAAATGGTCCACAGGGTGCCGAATACTTGGAGGAGTACATGGAGGATGAGATTGCATCTGACACTGATTACACTTCGGACCCCGAGTCATGCTCTGACTCCTACGGCTCTTGCTCAGGCGCCCAAGTACACGAAGTGAATGTGGACGACATTTGTGACGCTTCGAGTGGCACTGATGATGAATCTGCGTTAGAATCTGACTCAACCGCAGAGGAAGCACCACCAGCACTGGGTAATGAGAGTAGTGATGATGGTGAGGAAAATGTTGAAAGTGCCAGATCTGCTGATGAAAGTGAGCATGAGCCTCCGAACAGCACAGATCATACGTCCACTGACAACATCGGCGAATCTGCGGAGCCATCGCGATACCCGCAGCGCACGCGTCGTGCTCCGCGGAGGTGGTTTATGGCTGGATCTGCCACCCCTTCCGCTGTTCAAGTGACGACGAGTGATGAACCCACACTTAAGAAAGCAATGTCTGCGACGCCAATGGAGCAAAGCCTGTGGCGAGCAGCCATCGAAGATGAGCTGGCATCACTTGAGTCCAAGAATACTTGGCGTGAGGACAAATCTCCTGCACAGCAACCACTCCCAACGCACATTGTTCTCAAGGTAAAGCGTAATGCCGATGGTTCAGTCGAACGCTTCAAGGCTCGAGTGGTGGCTGGTGGTAATCATCAGACCTTTGGTGAGAACTACATGGAGACATATGCACCAGTGGTTTCTTTTGGCATAGTACGTTTCTTCCTGTACTTGACCTTATGTTTGCAAATTTACATTGCTCAGGTGGATGTGAAGACCGCATTCCTCAACGACGATCTTGACAAGGACGTTTGGGTGATGTCACCCCGTGGTGTTCCAGGACTTGGCTTACGATGCTACAAGCTTCAAAAGGCAATGTATGGACTGAAGCAAGCACATCTAGCCTGGCACACCAAGTTCACACGCGATCTTGCAGCCATTGGTTTTGAAGAGCCGCCAAGCGCACCTTGCGTGTTCCGACACCCCAGTGAACACAAAGGCTACGCCTACATCCTGGTGTACGTCGACGATCTGCTAATCTTCACTTCGTCCACGGAAGAGCGATCTGGGATCTTGGACGAGCTTAGGAGTCTGTACGAGATTCGCGTTGAGAATAAAGTGACGCTTTATCTTGGTGTTGAACTTACTTGGAGTGTGGACGACGATGGTCGCATAACTGGTGTTCAGCTTGGTCAACCCTTATACATTGAAGGCATGCTTCGACGCTTCGGTCTCGACAACTCGAAGCCTGCTCGCAGTCCAATGGTAGAATCTTTCTTCTCCGGACTTGCGGAGGAGGAGGACAAATCGGCTCAGGATGTGCAGTTGTACCAGCAGATGATGTGGTCTCTGCTGTACTTGGCACTTCGCACTCGCGTGGATATTCTTGCACCGGTACTCATTCTTGCTCGTTACCAAAGCAATCCAACGGCATACTGCCATAGAGCTGCGAAACGAGTGCTGCGCTACCTACAGGGTACTCGACATCATGGATTGAACTACCGCGCCGGCTCCTTGGATATGGAGGCGTGTGTTGATTCAGACTTTGCTGGTGACAAATCGGATCGCAAATCCATGTCCGGGTATATGATCAAGTTCGGTTCTGCCGTGGTGTTTTTCGGTGCGAAGAAGCAAGCTTCAGTTGCTTTGTCTACTGCAGAGGCTGAATACTATGCTCTGACAATGGCGGCGCAGGAGATTGTGTGGATGAAAAGCGTGCTGTCTGAACTTGATATGGGCATCAATGGTGCAGTTCCTCTCCACTCGGACAACCAGGTTGCGATCGACTGGAGTGCAGGTGAACGGTACCCGTCGGGTAGGGCTAAGCACATTGACGTGAAGCTGCATTTCATTAGGGACTTGGTAAAGGATTCTGTGATCGACGTGAAGTATGTGCCGAGTGAGTTGAACGACGCAGACATTCTCACCAAGCCCCTTGGTCCCTTAGGTGCCTAGACAATCATGGAAAGGATTGGACTTGGCCAGGAACTCGAGGAGGAGTGTTGATGTTGGGTCATGGTCGAGTGCCTGTCAGTCCCTCAAGGGTGCCCAAAGTACTTGGAATACAAAGTTGCAGGGGAGCATGGGCACTTTTGGGGACCCTCGCGCGAAAAGCGCATATGCGCCTCTCCGCAAACCCAACGTGATACTGGATTATGATTGGCTACTGCAAATGCGTGTATGCAACGTAGTTTGGACAAGTGGTTCTAGCTGTATGGGCCAGGAGTGGCGGATGGCACAAGTGGTGCGCTGTGATTGGCTGGAGTCTGCTAGTGCTGCCCACTTATGCAGTAGATGAGAATGTGCGAATACAGGGTATACTTAGCGGTTTTTGCAAGATGTGCGATTCTAGGCTGTTGCGAAGGGTTTTGGAGCGAATGTGCGATTCTGAGCTGCGCGAGGGGGTTTGATGCGCCGGGTTGAAAATGTTGACATTTTGGGGTTACTAATGGATCATGGAGTTGGCATTGGATTTGGCGCAGTTTGATTTAGTTGTTTTGAATTCGTATTGTGATTTGCGCCCGCTTTCGTTGTCAAGGTGTACACTTTGACAGCGTGTGCTGTTATGTCGCATGCAGCGACGGCGGCGGTGCGCGATTAGTACTAGAAGGTTGCGATCGTCCCCGTTCACTAAACTCCGGTCAAAGGTGGCCTATCCCCTTTGTTTGTTTTACCCATCTTGTTCACACTTTTCTCACTTCCCTTTGTCTAACCTGCGCACGTTGCGTTAGGAAATAATGTTCTCAATAGAGGGATCAATTATGAGTTAAAATGGAAATATGCGTGTTGGAAATTGGAATCACTTACATAACGTCCGCGTAGACTATGTTGGATGCAGCGCTGTGCATCCGACGCGGCGAGACATCGCGGATATCCGCTCTACGAAATTATTGTAGGCTTAGAGAACAAAACTCATAGAACATATTGTGTAGTGAGACTGACACCCACTTTAGACAAAATATATAAACTGCGATAACAAGCTGCGAGGAGCATCTGAACTCCTCGCCAGTCTTGTCGTTCAGTTCAAATTCTGAAAGGTTATGGGCAAGTAGCTACCGCTTGTGCTACTCGATTCAGTTTTATTCGGAAAAACATCAGCCTCTCAGAAACTGCCCATATCTTGTGCATCAACCACGCCTTACTTTCCGAATGCTACATTCGATTTTCTGTTGCGCTTATCAAGTTCTTCGCAAAAATATCTGACAATCTCCATGTCAAAGTCAGAGAAGACGCGCATCGACCTGCTCAAAGAAGGTCAAGATTACTCCATTTGGAAAATTAGAATTGATGCAGCTTGTAATGCGAAGAGAATTGGTGATGCATTGGAGTATGACAACTGTCCTTCGTTTGCAGATGAAAAGAAGGCTCAATTTCTGGCTGCGCAGAAGAAAGCATCAGGCATTATTGTAACACCCTTATCAAATGAAGCCTTTCGCGTTGTCCGTAGCGACATAAACAGCCCATGTGTTATGTTGCAAAAGCTTGGTGAACGCTATAACTCCAAGACGGCGGCGTCAAGAATCGCTAAGATGACAGAATTAATTGCACTGCGCTATCTTAATACCAAGCAAGGTATGGGCAAACATATCGATAAGATGAAGGGAATATTGGAAAAGCTTGAAGCCATGAACACCAAGATCCCAAAGGAGCTTGCAATTGCTATCCTTATTTCCTCCATCGATGCTAGTGAACTCATCCCGATCACTGCCGCACTCAAGACGCTTACAGACGACTCTGCAACCTGGGACACAGTCTCAGCAAGACTCATTGAGGAGCAGCATTCAGTGAAGGCCGAGCAGAAACGCCTTGAACGCGTGCACACAGCCAAGTCCTACTGTCATATCTGTAACAAATCTGGGCATACAACTGAGAAGTGTTGGTTAAATCCAAACAATCCTTCGAACAAGTTGAGGGCCAACCCAAGGGAAGCTACTCATGCCAGAAACAGTGTATGCGGACAAAAAAAGGCCCGTCATGAGAAGAAGAAGGATCAGAAGGTCCGAGCCGCTCTAGCACGTGTTACGACCATGACGGTCGAGGACCGCAACCGAATGAAGCTAGACTCTGGAACGAACTCTCACATGACTGCAAACCAAGAGTACTTGAAAGAAGTAGAAGACTGTCACGTCCCAATTGCGCTCGGGGATGACTTCGTAGCTCACGCCACCAAGTGCGGAGTGTTTAACGTAGAATGGAACGCCAATGGCCAGCGTACCAAGGCAGGTCTAAGCAATACATTGGGCGTACATAGTCTGGCAATGAATCTGCATTCTGTACCAGCACTAACTGAAAAAGATTTCTCCCTGCTTTTCACCGAACAGAAAGCGGTAATCTTCGATGAAGTGGAAGTCTACCGACCGGTGGCAGTGGCACCGAAAGAACCAGATGGATTGTACTACACGAACACAGACGAAAACGTGTTCACCAACTGTGATTCCGAAGGCATTATGAGGGCGCAACTAATGGGAACCATTGAATCACCCACTGAGGAAGACCAGGTCAGCTACAATGCATCTGAATCAGACTCTAATATTTCCACTACGGGGTTTTAAAGCATTGATAACGAAGAGAGATCCTCAAGTGGGGATGACGCCAACTGTGAAGAGCTTTCCTTTTCATCCGAAGAAGACTCAGACTCCTGCGAGGAAACACTCGACCTCACAGACGCGAAAGCCGATGGACAGGTGGGTATGAAATCCAATGCATCTGCAAACAGTCTGATGGCACAAAACGGATTGAAGATATGGCATAATCGTCTCGGTCATGTCAGATCTGACCGTGCCGTTAGGTCACTCATAGCAAATCGCACTCTCCCACCTCATCGGCAGCACGGTACAAGTTGTGATCCGTGTGAGAAGGCAAAGTTCAGAAGATCCTACAGGGGTAGTCTGACGAAGTCACAGCACCCTGGAGCACTCCATGCCGAAGTTTTTGGAAAACTCAAGCGGCCAACTACTGAGAGTTACAGATACTTTTGCCCAGTCGTGGAAGAGTACACCAGATTTGTATTTTCCAGACCTTTGAAGACGAAGGGAGATGTCTCAGCCGCTGTAAGACAATTTAAAAACTGGATTGAAAGACAGACTGGTCACATGGTTACTTCACTTTACACTGATAGAGGGAAAGAGTTTCTGGGAGCTTAAAACAAAATGCATGAGCTTGGAATTGAGATATTCAAGACCACACCACATACTCCATCCTCTAACGGTCTCATCGAGGGAACGTAAGGATTACTTGTATCAGCAATACGCGCATGTCTTCAGCAATCTCAACTATCGCGAAAGTACTGGGCGTATGTACTGCAGCATATTGTCGATGTGAAGAACATAGTGTTGCACTCAACGACAAAGAAATCGCCGTATGTTGCACTGCTAGGACACGATCCGCCTCAAGCAAAGCATATGAGACCACTTGGTTGCCTCGTCTCTGTAGAGATTACGAAGAAAGAACGGAAACAGAAGGACAAGATGACGGCACTTATAGAAGACGGACTGGACCTTGGACATGTGCCTGGAGAGATCTACAAAATCCTAACTAAAGGTGTAATTCGTAGCTCGAAGCATGTTAAGTTTCATGAAGACACATTTCCACGAACTGGAGTTTTTGGAAAGAACTCTGAAGAATTGGAAGGAAGTGAGACATTGACTGTTCTAGATGAATCGTCAGATGAAGATGGAGACATTGGGAATGGTGAAGATAACTCTGACGTGAACACTGCAGGGAAAACTGGAAATGAAGACAGTGGAGACAATTTGAGTTTCCTTACGCACTACCAAGAACACCAGTCAACGTTCGATGGAAATCAGTACCATGATGAATCTGCAGAGACGATAACGCCAGAGCCGAAACACCGGTATAATTTGAGGTCACGCTTGAAAGCCGCTGTTTGCGTACCAAAGACAATTTATACATCGGATGAGCCGTCACTGGTAGAAGCGATGAATTCCAAAGAATGGCCACACTGAAGAAACGCTATTAAGGAAGAATTTGACACAATCATCAATGCAAAGAATTATGAGCGATGTTCTAATCCTAAGTCTAAAGCGCTTCCTACGGGCATAATTCTTCGCCTGAAACGTGACGAGCATGGCAATCTACAGAGATTCACGGCTAGACTTGTGGCGAGGGGAAACCTTCAGCGATTGTCCGACCTTGAGGCAAAGCACTGCTATTCACCTGTAGCAGGCTTTGAGATATTCAGAGTGCTTCTCTATCTGGCTGCCTCACTTGTATGAGAACGGAGACAACTTGACATCAAGGGAGCATTTCTTTATGCACCACTCCCTGAGAATTTTAATGTCTTTATCCAGTTGCCCAAGATCCTTGACATTTCTGAAGCTGATGGTGGAATCTCAAAGCTTTTCAAATCTCTCTACGGATTAAGAGAAGCCCCAAAGCTCTAGCACAAAACACTGCACAACTTCCTACTCAGTGTTGAATTCCGACCATCCACCATCTCTGACTGTCTCTATATCAAGCAAGAGCACAGCAGTATGGTTATCTTGCTGGCATATGTGGATGATATCGTTTTGTTTGGAGAGGCAACGAGCGTTGCCAACACGATGAAGAATCTGAAAGAACAGTGCGAGATGAAGGGTCTTGGGCAGGGGAGTCACTTTTTGGGTGTACAAATTGAAGAGAATGGCTCAGAACTCTACATGTCACAAAGAGCTCTTATTGATCAAATCATTCAGGACGCGAAAATGAAGCTCTATGAGTCTGTGGCCACCCCTCTTGCTGTGTCGCACAACCTCTATGAATTGCCTGAACCACTCACGGGAGACGAAATTGGCTTCATGGATAGGATTCGGTACAGAGAGGTGCTGGGAAAACTTCTATTCCTGGCCACAAGAACTTGCCCTGATATATCCACAGCCGTCTCAATGTTAGGTGAAATTCAACGCCTGCCCCGCTCCGATGCATTGGAAGGCTATGAAGCATCTTATCAGATACCTCAAGGGAACGGTTGAGCGAGGTGTTTGCATTCCAAAGACTAGAGGAATCATGATCGAAGCCTGGTCAGATGCGGATTGGGGCAGAGAGAAGACGGGAGGCGTTCGCGCAGTGAACTGGTGGTCTGTGTTGGGCATGTACCAGTAGTATGGGTCTCAATGCTGCAACAATCAGTCGCCTTGTCTACTTGTGAAGCTGAATTCTTTGCACTCTCAAAGTGTGTGCTAAATGTCAAGTGGATTCGACAGCTCTACCAAGATTAAGAGTTACAACTTGAAAGGCCTACACGAAACTTTCAAGACAACCTGGGAAGCATCAAATGGACAACTGAAGTTCAGGGTCTTCGTAATGTCAAGCATGTGGGAATCCGCTATAACTTTGCGAAGAAAGCAGTCCAACAGGAAATGATTCTTGTTGAATACACAGCGTCGAAGTTGAACTATGCAGACTCTTTTACGAAGATACTTCCAAGGTCCATACTAGAAAACCATTTGCGTTTTCTTGGTCCTTTTTCATCATTTTCGCGATGGTGCGTCTCAGGATGACTGAGCTCTGCTCACCAAACAGCGTGAATATGATGGAAATAATGTTCTCAATAGAGGGATCAATTATGACTGAAAATGGAAATATGCGTGTTGGAAATTGGAATCACTTACAGGACGTCCACGTAGACTATGTTAGCTGCAGCGCTGTACATCCGACGCGGCGAGCCATCGCCGACATCCGCTCTACGAAATTATTATAGGCTTAGAGAACAAAACTCATAGAACATATTGTGTAGTGAGACTGACACCAACTTTAGACAATATATATAAACTGCGATAACAAACTGCGAGGAGCATCTGAACTCCTCGCCAGTCTTGTCGTTCAGTTCAAATCTTGAAACTTGTATTGCACCCGAGAAGCCCCGAAGCTTTGGTATCTGAATCTTTCTCAGTATTTATGCTCTCTTGGGTTCGGGAAGCTAAATTCTGCACCCTGTGTCTTCGTGTAGGGAAATGGTTCGGACACTGTAATTGTTCTGGTTTATGTTGATGATGTTAGCATCTTTGGACCTGCCCATCTCACTTCTTGGGTCAAGGAGCAGTTGAAGATACAAAAGGGAGGTCTCCGACTTGGGGAACACAGACTTATACCTCGGTATCTCAATTGTCGAAGGCAAGGACGCGATTCTTCTTCATCAACGTCCTCTCATCGAGAATATCATCTATCAACTTAACATGTACAGTGCAACACCGCTCGTCTATCCTCTGCTCCAATCACACTGCATATATGACGCCCTTGTCGCACCTACTGCGTCTGAAGCTACTACTATGCTGGATGTCCCTTACAAGGAAATTCTTGAGTCTTTTCTTTTTCTGAGCACCCGCACTCGTCCCGACCTGGCTACTGCCGTCTCGATGCTAGGTAAAATTTGCCTCTTACCCGCTGCCAGAACATTGGCAGTGCATGAAGAAGGTCATTCGGGATCTCGGTGGAACTAAAGACAATGGTTTGGTTGTGCCTTGCAACGCTTCTACTTCGGTTTCGGCTTCGTCTGATGCCGACTGAGGGCGTGATCTTGAAAAGCGTTGCTGCAGGGGGGAGTTTTATCATCGCGATTGGGAACATTCCGATCATTTGGAGCCCGAAACTTCAGAAATCTTCTGCATTGTCTACGAGTGAGGCCGAGTTCTACGCCATGTTTGATTGTATCAAGTAGTTTGTGTGGTTGAAGAATGTCTTAAGCGAATTGAACGTTCCGATTGATTATGCCTTTTCTTTGTTTCAGGACAACCTTGGTGCCATCTCTTGGACAGAAAGAGACTTTGGTATCAGAAGAGTGGAGCACATTGCGTTCGGATATGACCATGTGCAAGATGCTGTTGAAGAGAAATTGACATATGTCAATCATGTTCGTACTGAAGAAAATCAAGCTGATATCTTTAAGAAGTCACTTATCGATGAACTGTTCCATTGCCATCGACCTTCACTACATATCTCTCCTATGTCGGTCGTGGGGGCCTCTCAGTGACTTTAAAGGTTGGTATTCTTGTTTTTGAACTGGAATTCTGTCGTTTGAATTTATGTCGTATCGATCGCGTGAACTTTTTATTTGATATTGTATTTGTATTTGAGTGACTGCATTACGCACCTCTCGCGTGAGCTCTAGTCTACTTGTATCTCTACAAAGTATTAGCGGCCGCACTCATATCCATGGGTGTGCGACTCTCAGCTCTCATCGTGTTGATTTCAACTTGCTTTTTCTTTTCGAGAGATACGAGCTCAAAATTTATTTTTGGTATATATATCCGCTTCGAAAGTTTAATTAAAGTATATAAACTTGTCTCTCCATGCGCAGAGATAAACTTGGCCGCAAAATTTAAATGCAGTTTATGTCTTCCGTTATAGTTTCATTTCGATTTGAAGCTTAGCTAGCCACTAGTTGTTTGTTCTTTTCTTGCACTGAGAAGTGTTATGTAGTCATATTTTGTTAAGTTTCTGCGTCGAGTATGGGCCGACGTTGGTTTGTTTGTGTGGTTCATTGTTTTACCTAGAGTTCATTTTTTGCTACGAGCAACAAGTCCTGCGGTTTGTAAACAGCCACATTTTTTGCCATTAAAATATTGTCGAGAGTAAGAAAAATTTAAGTACCATTTTATGATTATTGAAGCAACTACAAAAGAACAAGTTTTTGCTGTGTTTCGGATTTTCTGTGCCGTGTGCTAATAATAGAACGGAACTAACGTTTCCAGCTTGACCTTACGGTATAATTAAAATTTTCTAATTTGTCCAAAAGGTTTTCTTGTAATACTTTGTGCTCATTAAGAGAATTGTTTTTTATTAGAATTTAAAACTATCTACCCTTGGTACTCTAAAGTTAAGATGTAGAATTTCTAAAAGATAGAGGAAGTGTTTGTTTATAAGAATGTGTGAGAATTTTTTAGCTCAGAATGAACATTAAGTAAGCAATACGTAATAAGGTCATTTGTTTCGTGCTATTATGTGTATCAAAAAATTATTTCTAGAGAAGCTTTGCGTCTTTCACTTCCAGAAGTTTACTTTTCAAAGCACTGATGTGAAAAGACCGAAAGAAATAAAGGGCGAACCGTTCGTCCGCGACGCCAAGCCTCCCGTTCAACCGAAAGTCTTTTTTCAGTTTTTTTACATTTAAAGTTAGTCACAAATACGGACCTGTTTAACCCCATGCTCTCAAGGTGACGAAAACTCGTCACCTTTTCGTTGGGTGAATTATGTGTGCCCTGTTCCCACTTCACTAACATCACCCTGGCCGGGTGATGTGCACCCAACCAGGGTGACGTGTTGGCTGACGTGAGACTAGAAAAAGGTGATGTGCATCCAGCTCCGGGTGAAGTCACCCTGGTTTGAAAGATCACCCAAGCACGGTGAAGCAAACCGCCCTTGTGGCATCTCCGTTAACATCAAACTGGATGGCAATCTGCGAATGTTTCTAGCCGCTGCCAGCGACGCCTATTCTTTCAATCTCGATGCTGCTGTCGTCGCCAACTCGTCGCTCGAGTACTACGTAGACACTCCACCTCACATCTCAAAACGACACACGTACGCTCTTCATTCTTCTGCTGTCGACCTTCCCACAGAAGCAGCCAAGCAACAACTTCCATCTAGTTCCCAACTCTTTTCGTCTTCCTCTACGTCCAAAACGCAGCCGTATTTCCCATCTCACTCTGTACCATCCAACTTTCATTCCTTGTGATCCGCTGTCACCATCGCTCCCATACACAGGTTGCTCCTCTCGATCTCGTTACATCTGATCTTTGCTTACAATACTTTTTGGATTCAGACGTGAAGCTTACTCCCGTGGAGCGTAACCGCACAGCTCCAGTAGCGTACACTACTCATTCACTTACAGTCTGTTTCTCCGATGGCTCCGATTGCAAATGCTGCACTGCAGTAACTGTATCCGATGCTGATTGTAAACGTTCATCGTCGTTGCCGCACCCCCAAATGTTGAGATCTATCGTTCGACCTGCTCTGGTCCCCTATGAGAAATTTTTGGAAAAAGAGGAGTGCAATTTGAGGTTAGATGGCACCAATGGATGATACATGGATGCCAAATGGATGCCGCATTAAGTGCGAGCAATGTGCGATTGCAGCCTAATTTCGGGGTGTCACATTGGAGGAGGGCCGCTAAGCACATGGAGCGCACTTGAAGTGGACGTGATACATGTTGCACTCCATCTGCGCCCACATTGTCCGCACTTCGCCCCCCACGATCTCAGTTTGCACTCCACGCGCACCCACAATAATGAAATAAACTAATAAAAAATTAAAATGCCCTGCCAAGGGTGTCACATTGGAACGCGGATGGCATACAGGCGGAGTGCAGTTGGAGGCAAAACACCCCAAAAGATGCATTCCATTTGCACTCACAAAAATGAAAAATTTTCTTGTAGGGTTCCTTTCTAAGCCTATTGTGGAGCAGGCCCGGTTATAGGGGTGTTTTGACAAAAAAAAAGCTCTTCATATACCAGCTATGTGCCATTGCTAGTAGAACCTGAAGTTATGAGGTGCACATCTTATGGAAGTCGTCAACCGTTGGTTAATTAAATCTTAATTAGCACCTGTAGAGAAGCGTGCATAAACTAAGGCCTCTGACTAAGCGTGGACACGTAATGGTGGATAGCTTGTGACTTTTGTCAGTATTTTCGGAAATGTTTTAGTTTGTCGTTATTTTTGCAGCCTGACAGTTGGTTTGCTCACGTGTACAACCCGTACGGGGGTGCACTTTTGTAGTCAGTCAAGCGGACCTGCACCTGAGGTACAGGCGAAGGGCAGTTAGAAGCAAAACAACCCAAAAGATGCACTCCATTTGCACTCACAAATATGAAAAAATTTCTTGTAAGGGTCACAGACGAGGGGCAAGGCAGATTGCTCAGCAGAGTTCGGTGTCGTGGCCCTGCAGTGGACTGGTCTGACGGACGTAGCAGAGACGCACAGTGGCGGTCCGCGGGTGGGCTGCATGTGCAACGCAACTTACGGCTCCTGCGGGGAGCTGCGTCGCGCTGGCGGGTTTACGGCACTGCGTAGGACTGCGTTGCGCTCGGTAGAAGACCGTCGTAAAGCCGTAGTTTACTGAGTTGTAGGTAGATGCGGTAGGTTAGTTCCCACTAGACTAAACATGATCGCTACCTATCCAGATCTAAGTACAAGTGCGCCGGCGACGGCCGCGGCAAGCGCGAACGTCGTCAACGGCGCATCCAGCGCTTTAGCCACCGTCGCCGAACACGTCGCAGCTTGCAGAGGGGCCCCCATAGGCTTAACCTTCGACAAAAAACACCTTTAGTCATAGAGAATTGTATAAAAATACCCTTCAGAGTCCACATCTGCTTTAAACCAGTGGAAGAGCATACCGTGAAGGATAAAATGCGAAAGTCAAAACTGAAGACAAAGTGAAAAAGAGCTTCACATATGCGTATGAATTGAATTTCAATTTCTTAGAACCAGAAAGGCCGATTTTCACGGGTATAAAAAAGTTTCCGGAAACGCTGAAAGCACTTTAATAATCACTAGATCTGGTGTTCTATAGAATGATGTAAGACATTCAATTCATGTTCTGGTATTTGGGCACGCTGAAGAACCTGCTGGATTTGCCAATCATGCAAACACTTTGAACACACCGCTTGCTTGCACACAGAGCACCATTGACGCTGGCTTGACCCGCTCTTGTTTCTGATCTTGCGGCCATTCTTGGTTATTGTGTGACTGTAAGAGCACAAAGCGCAATAAGAATTTTTCCACTTCACGCACTTATGCAAAAGTATTCGCGACAATCTTCGAGCTCTCTCTTGAGGTCTGTTGTACATTTCGAGCATATTTCGCTTTTATATTGGTTCGAAGCACGTGGGATAAGAGCTTTGGTCTAACTTTTTAACATTGACATTGCTTTCCAGGCATTATGTTGGTTGAAAAGCTATTATGCTGGCCTGCGTTTTGTACTCCTTTGCTAGTTCCTTGCATACTCGGCAAACGAAGCACAAGAAGAGACAGCATGACGAAACTCACGATATCTTTTTCCGTTGTTTCTTGCCTCAATCATATCAGGAATTCTTCCTCTTCCCTTCGCTAAAGCAAGACGTTGAATAATTGCAGCATTGGTAATCTGACCAGAAAGCAATCGGCCGATAATGCTAACTATGGGACTCCCTGAGTAATTTGTATGGTAAAGCGTAATCATTGCTCTACTGAACTCATCTACACCTCCTTTGATATAGTTACAATACACCAACGTGGCAGGACGAATCATTCTGGCTGGAGGTAGAGCACCAAGTTCTGTCACTAGCTTCCTGTAAGCTTGACTCAATGAATAGTACGTTGCGTAGGAGTAAAGATCTGTTACATAAGAATCTTGAAGAATATCGTCGTAGTCTTCCGGTATGAACTGAGAACCTTTTCCGACCCATGTAAATGCAGCTTCTTGAAGAGACTTCAGTACTAAGCAATATGCAGACCTTATTCTCTCTGAAAACTTCAATATAGCAACGTATATTATCTTCCCTGTTCCACAACCACTTCCCATCCATACGACAAACAGGACTGTAGAAACTCTGAGTGCAACAGAGTGGTGCAGACGCTGTAGACGATAAGAAATTGATAGGACAAGAGCATGAAAGAGCTTAAGAGAATCCTCATCTGTTTTAATTCTCCTGACATGCGAAATCGAAGCGTACTTTTCTTTCGTCTCGTTGGCCTGCCCAATCGTGCGGATGGAGGTCATAGTCTTGATTTCAACGCTGCATACGATGTCATGCTGCATTTCATCTCGAAAGACAAGAATAGCATCCGGACTATCTGCTATCACTTCCTCTGTCTTCGAGGATATTAGTCCCACTCTTTGTATGTAGTCAACGATGTACTCTGCAGAAACAGAGCTGTTGTTCTGTCCTTAAAAAGAACCTCCGTAAGTCACTGCGTTACGGTCGAAAAACTGTGGCAATGCAGCCAGAACTTGTTCTTCATTGATCGTTCCTTCCTTCATTCCAGCCGTAACCGCCAACGGTTTCATCACCCAACTATCAAGAGATATTGTGTACATTCTGTGAAGAAAATGACGCTTCATCATATTTTCATTTTCCGTTGCTGTGAGAATACCTGTTTCTACCTCATTCAATACTCTGCGTCTGTTACGGACATTATCGCGTAGTTTTAACAGTCTTTCATTCAGTACTGACTTTCTCTGTTGCTGGGATTCTCTGTGCCCTACAGCAGGAAGTGCACCAAGAATGTGTCGACCAAATGAACACTTGATGCTCTCAGGAAAAGACACTGGTCTTCTACCTGCTCACGGGAGCGTCGAGCCAGGAATAAACGCGGGCACGGACACAGTTCAAATGCTTTAGCAGTATTTGTTCTACTGTGCGATGATAGTTTCTCCCGGAGAAGAACGCGAGCAAGGAGAAAGTTCCTTTTCTAGTAGACGTATAACTATCCAGTTCAATACAAACAATTGTCGATACACTACAGAGTATCGATAATATCAAAGATGAAATGTTGAAGTTGTCCTATATCACAGAACTTCAATGCACGTTTAACATTCGGTACTTTTCTAAACGTCAACGTTGCGACATTATCGCAGGATCCGTTGTTGAACGGGAACAATAACGTTTCCAGTGTCGAGCAAGTGTTCCAACTGTCTGCATCTATGTTTCTTCGTCATACCGTCTGCGGGATTGTCCTGTGCAGAAATCCACCCAATATCACTAATTTCCTTCTCCATGTATGCTTCGCGTGCGGCTTGGATTTCAAGCATTAGGCGCTTTTCAGTCGTATTTGTGTTCTTAATTAACGTTCCAAACACGGAGTCACTGTCGGTGTACATGATCAGTGGAATGTGACGCTTCAGCGTTCTTTCTAGTTCTCGCTTCAGCAAATATGCAAAGTCGAACGCGTCCGCAAAGGCATATAACTCGGCACCCATAAGAGAGCGTACTCTTCAACGGCTACAGTAGATTGAATAGTGGACCAGATTGTGATGACCAGTATCATCAGAAAGAGCTACCAAAAAACCTAGTTCTGAGTGAAGGGTTGGTGCATTGGCAAATGAGCTGTAAGTGTACACTTTGATGCAGATAGTGTCCATCTTAAGATTTTGCTGGATGATTCTTCGAGATGCAGTGGCGTGAATTCGCCCGATCAAATCGTTGGTTTCGTTCACATGTGCACGGCAAAATATTGCTTCTGTTACTTGTGCGAGCAGATTGACGGGTGCGGCAATGTCAGGGCGCGTTTGAGTGAGCCGAGCTAGTTTTCAGCGCCTGGAACGGAAGTTCATGAAAGTTGCTGAGCCAGGGAGAGCTTGTATACGAGAGGCAAAGGGCTCCTGGTGCAATTTGTACCCGTCTTTGTACGGCGTTATTTCAATGCCAGCGAACTTGAACTTGTTGTACACCCGGGGCTTGGAGTCGAAACGTTGCTCCGTCAGGCGTTATGACATATCAAAATCGCTGTTACCCGTACTGATGCTATCGTCTACGTAAGCACCAGTCGCTCCGCATAGTTTGGCATTGACAGTTTGAAGGAAAAGAGAGAGATCACCCGCGGTGGGAACCATCATTAAGTCATGACGTAAGTGATTTGCAAATGTAACATTCCATTACTCGACAGAGTCGGTCAAACCATAGAGAGGCTTCAGCAATTTTAGAAGGTAGTTCTCAGACAGACGAAATTCTTTCGTAGGACGGACATATATGTCGCGCATCAGTTTCCCGGTTGATTGTAAGTACGCTTGTGAAACGTCCTGCGACCAAATCGGAAAACCAAACAGGGCTGCGATAGCTGCTGGAAGGCGCACTGATGACTGTTTCAGGTTGGTACTGTTATGTACCAGTAGGTGCTTTTCAAGATCTGTGTGTCCCTGCACGATGAACCTGGCCTTGTATACTTCATTGTTCGTCTCAGTATTTTTTATACTCAGAGCAAATCGACCGCCTATAATGCTGTGGTGAACTTTCGGATACAGATCCTCTCTGCAGACTACTTCGTATAGATCTCGTCTCAGGAGTCCTGCCAGTTCTTCTGCTTTTACGTCATCAAAAAGCTGGAGATTACCACGTTTGTCAGAAGGATGCAGGATTTCGGTGATGTGAACTGATGAGGTAGAACTGGATTTGAAATACTTCAGATCCTGTGCGAGACGTTGAAGTTCTTGGTCACCGTGTTCCCGCGGGTCCGGAATTACGTGTGCGATGTTGTAGTGAGCTGGTCGCCCGTTAATTTAAGCGGTAATATCTTTTCCGGCGACCTTGGTAATTGGGTATGGGCCATTCCAATGTTTCCCTTCCTCATCATAGACAAGCACGTTGTAGCGTGGGTCAAGAAGGTACCTTGTGGCTGGTGGGAGGGGACTACGGAGCGCTTGCTGAATGCGCAGTTTAGCTGTAATAGCAGCCATTTCGCGCCGTGCGGCTTCCAAAGCGCGCATTCTTTCTTCTTGGTTTTGGAATGATGACTCCGGTATGGGGAAGCGTGGCAGTGTTACTTAGACCAGTAAAGACGGCACAAGTCTTTCTGGACCCATTGTGTCATTCATGCCCCTCAATGCGTACCGAAGCTCTAGCTCTGCGTCAAGAGATGGGCAAGCGTTTGTACTTACGTTGAAGAGTCTGCGTAAGGGAGCGTGATACCTCTCTCCAGCGCCACTACTTTTGTGCGACTGTACCCCTGAAAGCTGCAGTTGAATTCCATACTCGGCTGTGCTCTTCTCTCAATACTTCGAGTTGAAAACGGATCCTCTGTCCGTGCGTATTGTTGAAGGAAAACCAGAGTAGTTCGTTACCCAAGCTTCCATGAAGGCATCCCAATGTATTAAAGTGGCACGGGTGACTAACCACGCGAAGGAATAGTCCAAAGGATGAGGGCCAACGGCGGGACCACTGATAAGGAGGTGCAATGGCGAGCGCTACCTGTCGTGCCTACAGGAAAGGGCGAGCGACGTATCGATGGCTTGAAAACCTGAAGGGTGTGGGTACTTACTCACCTAGGGGTCAAGTAGTTGCCAAGAGTGTCTCTGACTTTACCAAAGAAGGAAGGCGCAGCTCGAGCAGCCTAAAAATCGGCTGCGAGGCGCCTCAACCCCTGGAGTGGTGCACTGTAACGCAGTGCACCACGTGTACTAACTATACTACCTATGGTACAAATACTACAAGTTAGAAATAAATAGACCTATTGGGGCCGGCAAAACCCCACGTGTACAACCTGTGGACCACCATCTACACACCAGCAGAAACCGATCATCCGGAACCAAACCTAAAGCTCATAATACCACACCCAAACGTCCTGTGCGGACTCGCCTTTAAGTATGACGGCGTTCTGATAGTGGGTTTGTGTCTCGACCACGTGTAGTACGAGAATGCTCTTCTTCCTGTGAAATCGCAGATACATCAGGTCAATAGCCACCTCCTGATTGAAGGAGATACTCTCCTCGTGGATTGAGACGCGGAAACTGAACGGCCGCGATGAGTATTTAAAGCACGATACGCAACGCTTTCAGATTTCATCGAGTATTCTGTGAGTATCGGGGGTGAGATCCTGCAGTTTTGCACCCTTTAGCAGCTTGTACAGCTTGTCGGGGGTAGAATAAAAGAAGTGATCGTGGAGCTTCTGCAACTCTTCTCGAGTGAATAGGACTTATGCTACTTCCCATTCAACGAACATATGCCCATATTTTCTCGTCAGTGGTAGGGATCAACCCATGTTGTGGTGCACCAATTAGTTGGATACATTGTTTGCGTACAATCCATATGTGTCCAATACTTCAAGTCCGATTAAGAAAGGAATATCGGCGTTTACAACATCGATGTCGAAGGATATAAAAGTGCCTTGTGGGGTGGGTAGTCAAACTGACATTTGTCCGAGACTGCAGCAGTGAACATCTCCAAATTTGAAAGAGAAAGGTGACGGTTGAAGCTCTATCTTCGTGTTCAGGGCGAGATAGTATGCGTGCGCTTGCGCCTTTCCAAAAACGAACCTGTGGGCTCCTGGGTCAATACATCGTCTTTGAAATGAGTTGGAGCTATACAGTGGTGGTTTGTTACGTCGTATTTGGAAGTTGTATACAGCAAACACCAGAAAAGAATTGCTGTCAGCACTAGTTTAAGGCAAAATGTCTCTTGGATGGTCGGGAGGTTTCTTGGGTCTGTTTTTTAGGGAGCGAACGACCAGAGCTTTCCCCCTTCAAAAACTCTCATCCAACGACGAAACGTTGGGGTCCGAAAGATATGGAGCTGAACTGTTGACCTTTTCAGAGTTGCTGACGAGGGAGGAATGTACGGTGGCGAGGTTGGTGGGTACGCCGCATAATATTTCGCCGGGTTTGGCGTGGTCCCCTGCTTCTGACTCTTCGCTGGAAAGCAAAACTGTTTCGGCGAGCTGCTTAGCAACATCTGAATCGATGGAGTCATCAATAAAGTTGACTCTCTTGGCCCAGTTCTTTCGTAGCCATTCTTTTGCCAAATGTCTATTCCTCTCAATGAGGGCGTAAAGTAGGACTGCTGTGATCTGCATTGATGTCGCTTTATGCGTTATTCTACATTGTAGTTATGCATCGGCTTTGAATACCTGTTCGCACTGCAGAGTGTCCGACGTGACTTGGCACACGTGGATTGCTTCGACGCAACCACACGTGTGCTAAATCAGCCAATGAGCGCTCTCTGCACTCAGGTGGTGCGTGTTATTCTACATGTAAGAGTAGCACTGCGTTAATATAGTAACTATTATGTTTGTATGCATTTCTGAACCCACTTCTCTGTATGAAGGGTCATCAAGACGCCAGACGGTGTCTCGACCCAAGACAACATTGCGTTCATAAAATTTATTATTGTATCAACCTTACCCAATATCTTGGGCAGTGCAGCTAAGTAAGTTACTACTGCCTCTAGGCCTCTGTGCCTTTCTAACATCTTTTGTGTTTGCGCGTTTTGCGCGAGCACTGCTCTACTCAACAGATAACCCAGTACCGGTCGAAGCGCCCTATGCGCGGACGGGAATCGGGTAGTGTGTACCAAAGGCGCTTCTGTCGTCAGTGACCCCCACCGGAGCTTCGGCTCGGATAACTGTTTTTGTCGAGAGACCTGGTGCTACACGGACTTTGGCGCTGGAAGGGAAGCTGTCTGTTGGGTTTTCGTTGAGTGCCGCGTAACGTCTTCTCCGAGAGACTAGCTTGGGCATAGAGTGAAGACTTATCTTCAGTTAGTAACTCTCCTTGGAACGTCTCGTAAGAAGTCTATACGCCTATCTCTGGAATCGCAGAGATAAGTTTGGCTGCAGAATTAGCGTGCAGTTTGTTCTTGTCCGTTGTTCGTTTTCTTTTGACTGGTGGTTGTCCAACCACTATTTTGTCCTTTTTCCTTCTTTGCCCTGGGATCGTCGTCTGTGTTCTCTTTTTGCTAGTTAGCAGTACAAAAATGGTAGGTTCGAAATGCTAGTTTTTCATATGTTAAATTGCACTTTCTGTAATTTCCATTCGGAAGAAAAAGTAGAGAAAACTACGACTAATGAATGATTCTGAGGCATTCTAAAGTATGCTATGTTTTTGATACTAGAAATCTAAAACTAGCAAGTATTAAAGATGGCAGAACCGTACTTCCAGTCCTCCACTTTTGCTAGTGCTCTAGGTGAGTGGGCCCATTCGGCTGGTCCACCAACGGAACACATGGGAAGCCCAAAGAAAGGGCCAGTGTAGACCGAACGCAGCCAGCCTCCGAGAATACAACGGCTGGATCATTCATTTCCACCAGTATCCCCTGAGCACCACCACCGCAACCGCATATCCTCAAAACACCATGATCAAACCCAGAACTAATCTTCACAACTTCTTCATCGGCTGTTGCATGTAACCTCTTCCTTCGCACAGTCCACATACCTCAATTGCATCACCACAGAAAGCCGTAAACGGACACAAAGTTAGTAGCCATACTCAAAACAACCAAGAAACGTCTCTTCGATATCTGAACCTCTTACTTCTCCATCTCTTTCAGTCCCAATCACCGTCCACACAATTTCATCGCGGCACCGCACAGAAACACACACTGAACCACAGTTAGTACTCGTAGCGCACACACAAACCTTTCAATGCGATATATCCCTACCTTTTCAAATCCTCCAGTTCTCGTATCCAAACACATCTTCACGTCCCTATTCAAGAATCAAGACCCCGCAAGAAGCAGTATTGAGGGACACAGTTAGCAATCAGGTAACAGACATGAACTACTTCTCGATTCATTCGTGTTGCATACCTCTCCATGTCTTCCAGTCCCTAATGCGGCACATTTAACCTCCACTGCTTCACGATCCATGTTTTCTAGAGTTTTGACCGATGTTTAATAGGAAAATGAACGTTCCCGTTCCTTTTCAACATGGATCGAAAATCTGGAAGCACTAATTGGAGACACAGTTAGTACATATACAACAAAGGTAAAACCTCCTCGTTAAGATATTGTTACATACCTCTCCATGTCTTCCAGTCCTGATAATGCGACATCTTCACGGTCTAACGCTCTACCATGCACCCTCAACGCCCCCCCTGTGCTACAGCTTCCAATACAATTCAATGGACCACCCAAAGTTCACTAAGCCAGAACTAAAACCAAACCCAGCTGTTAGTCATTACAACCTCTCTAATTAAGTTCTACAAGCGTCTCCAGTAAGAATTGTAGTACATTTCTCACTCGAATTGCTTCTTAGAGCGTAAGTAGTGAAGCACCTTACGAGCGCGCACATGGGTCTCTAGAACCTTTGCTCGCTCTCCGTAAATCGCTCGCGTCAAACGGGGTCAGCAAGAACTAGATCCCATGACAACCGTAGATAGAGTATCAACCGTACCAGTATGTCACTCGCATGATTTGTATAATAGTCTTTCGTCACTCGTACATCGCTCGCATCGAACTAGGTCAGCAACAAATAAGATCGCAGTAAGAGTCGAAACCGTTACGTGTTTCACATACCTGTATGGAACTCGGATGATCTGGAAGATAATGTGTCGCACAGAAGTGCCATGATCACAGTTCGCATTGCACTGGTCTGGCCCGTGCCATGGCACTTTTCTGACTTCTACAGTGCAGCACTATCTACGTCTACTGTAGAGTTCACGCCGGCCGCAAAGTATGGGCTCAAAAATTTAGGAATGTTTTCAGTTTCTCACAATTCCTTTCTTCCTCGACGTACCCATATCATATCGTTATGTACGTAAACCATCACGTGCATGGCGCCGATTCCACTCTCCCTATATTCTCCCCCACAAGGTACGGCAACAATTTCTTACAAGATGCAACACTGCACCTTAGACCTCCGCTCCTCACCTCCAACGTTCGAACCAACCGCCTCCCCCTTGCCCTCCCCGTCTACTGCATCATGCACATATGTTGCTTCCCCCGCTGCGCCTTTCACACAGACTCTATCGCCTCCCTCGCGCAACATCAGAAACATTGCAGGCACCGGCATGACCCAAACCGTTTTCTCACTCCGGCAGCCCTCCGCAGTTCCCTCTTCCGCCCTCGAACGAAACGTCGCAGACTCAGCAGTACCAAACCCTCTTTCTGTTCTCCCTCCCACCGCCCCTCCGATAATGTAGCACTCGCCACTGACGAACTGTATGAAGAACAGCAGCTCGCTCTCTCCATACGTTCTTCTGACGCGGCAAATCTTGCTACACCACAAGCCCCATTCAATTCTCAGTCCCTCACCGTAGGTTCCGGTCATGCCCTCTCCCGCCCGCTTCAAGTGGTAGCATTCACAATCTCGTCACATACATTTCCTCTATGGCCACGAAACTCGGAAAGCTCTCCGCAGACGAGCTTATCAACATTCTCAGGCAGTCCAACTTTCCCCCCTCTCTTTTTCAAACCTCCATCACCTCCGCTTCTGAGTGTCTCTAGCCACACTCCAAAATCTTTGAAGAGACCGTGAGCTTCATCGGCTTCACCTCCACCACCATTCACGATAATGACCGTCAGTTCTCTGCCACCCTCTATTTCAAGGACCCCATTCAAGTCCTTCAACAACAACTTCGGCTAGCATCCCATGAGAACGCCTTTTTTCACCCAATTCACCACGCCTGCCGCACAGGAACCGACGCATTTGCGCATCCCATGGCCTCCAAACTCAAACATGACGTCGTTTCCGCTCTGAAAAAGCACATCGCACATTCTCCAAACCCAGGAGTCATCTGGCATGATCCCACCACTACTGGTATAGACTCCTTCATCGGCATGCTTCAACTCTACTCCGATAAGTCTCCACCACGCTAAAAAGCTCCTCTGTCACATCATACCCCCTCCATATTACGTTTCTCAACTTCAAGGACTCTTTCCACAGAAAATGTTTCACGCACTACCACACTCTCTTCGGCTACATTCGTACTTCTTTCACATCGTTCTCCCCCGATTCTTCCTCTACCGACAACCACTCTTTGAAAATTGGCCCGTTGTCGTCGAACATAACTCGCGTTGTGCGCCTGTAGCTTGTCCAGAAGTCCTTGGAAACTATACTCAAAGCTCTGTACGACATATGAAAAAAAGGCTTTCCCTTCAGAGACGCCAAGGGAGTCCTGCTTCAGTGCCATCCAATCATCGCTAACTACATTCCCGAAGCAAAGGACATTCTCGTGTTCTCCGCGGCACGAAACCAAACAAGCCCTGTCATAGATGCCTTATCCCTCGTTCACAACTCAACGTCTATCAAGCCATTTTCAACAAGCGAACTGTATCCCACACCTCTGCAACGAGGAAGAAACGCCAAGATCTTCTTGCCGGCGTTGAACAGGCTCTGCTCTCCCGCAGACCTCGAGTGGCAAGAAAAAGGAAAATCTCTCAACGGTTTCTTCACGACAGACGGCATCAGGGGTATGTTGGAAGCCAAGGACTACCGTTCCCTTGATATTGTCTTCCCTTTCATTGGCGCTTTCTTTGACAGCTGTTGTGGTGAGAAATCCTCCGCCCCTATTACCACCGTGTTCACATCCTACGTTGACCTCGTCAACATCGTCCTTCGCTACAATACCACTGCAGAATGGACGGAGCAACGCAAGGATGCGTAGGAAACTATGATCAACAACTTCAAGTTGCACACAGTCTCCATTCTCGGCCCGTACCAAGCCTCCAACTTTCGTACTCTTAAGTTCCACCTCCTTGACCACATCATTCCAGACATACGGCGATACGGAGGCCTGCACTTTGGCGATGCAGGCGTGTACGAATATGCTCATCTTCTCTGAAGAACCACTATCGTCGAACTTCTTGAAGTCGAACTACAGCTCGTAAGGAAATGTTGAACGCCATTCAAGAGTCGCAGAACTATTTGCAATCCCTTTCGGTCAGAAGTCACTTCTCTGTCTCCTTCGACTCTCGCAGCCCTTCCATCAAGCGCTTTCCGGCCATGGTTCGCGACGGTAACTCCTTCTCACTCCTCGACATCATCACAGCTGACAAGTACCTACGATCACATCCACATGTATCTTCTTCGGCTCTGGCAGAACTTTTCTCGACAATTACACTGCAGTTCATCAACCAAATATCTCGCGACGCTCTCACCTCCTTCCGCACCCTTTGTGTAGAAACTATTCAACACCTGAAGAACCCTCCCGACATCAAACTCAGTGTCGCTAATTCTGCATACGTTCTTAGCGGCTTCTGCCCCTCTCTCGATGACTACGATCGAGATCTACGATGCATAAGACTGAGAAAGCCCGATGTACAATTATGCGAACGCGCCTTCGCTACGACCTGCTTCGGACCTTCTAGGTTGCCTAAGTTCTCCACGGTTCTCGTGCACGGAACACCCCCTCCCAACTACACGGTTTCCACAGCGTAGGTATGCAAAGTATTTGCATTGCTTCGCGTCAAAGACAAGACCTTAGACAACTCTGAATCGGAGCTCGCTTTCGTTCGTTTCTTCGAAGTAACAGAGCCCTTGGATAACGTTGATGAAACACTGAACTGTATATCACTCCTTTGGGCCACCGACGACTAGCATGATCACACCGTGCATCCAAGTACGTCAAGAATGAAACCTCGTTCTGCTACGGTCTCTCCTTGGTTCGGGCTTATCCCGGTATCATCAATCAAAGGCTTCATACACGTCATTCGCCAAAACTACCCTGCCCGACCATTTTCCCCTTCCTTTCACCGGCAACTCCATCGTTTCTACATTAACAGATTCTATCGTAACCCTCGAGCCCACATTCATCATACTCGTACTACGTAACATTCTTAACATAAACTGTTCATGTACTTTGGATATTCTCCTCTTCGTCTTCCATCTCGTGCTCATCGTATACGCCTCCCCCGTCTCGTTCCCTACTTTGTTTCCAGACATTCGGATTACAATCGATCACATTATTATCACGGATTTCATCGATTGCTCTTATAGGGAAGTATACGCGATCCCGTGGGTCACAATACCCAATATAGCAATCCAATACGGCTCCAAGATGTTACATAATCTCTTCCATGAATACATCTACTCGAACAGCTGTATATTGCTTCTTCTTAGACGGTATCCAGTATGCTACAGTTCCCACACGGTCATCATTTCCATGGGGTGGATCTTGAGCCATTGAGTGGTTCCTGAACTCCGTTCCAAACTTCTGCTCCATTTTCATTCCTACAGCCATCATTATACCTTCCAACGCCTGTGCAAAATACTTTCCGAAAAGGTTGGAGAACAACACCTGCCTTTTACCGCCCCGCCCTTCTTCAAACTCTGTAGCTCGAACAACTGAAGGGATACAAGCCTCTAGATGCGCCAACTGCACTATTGTGCCATCCCTTGGGTCCTTGTCACCGTCATTTTTCGAATCCTTTTGGTTCACATCGTAACCCATAATTTCCGGTAAGACCTGTAGGGTTAGAACGTTTCTAAACAGCAAGTCTAGCGGCTTGTTCTCTTCGCCACGGATTTTGAACTTGAAAAATGATATGTACTCTCTTTTGGATGTTGTCCATGTGGAGAGATTCTCAAACCCTTTTGCATCTAGCGGCAGAAGCTTCCTCTGTAGTTCTTCCGCTTGTTTTAGGTATATGCTCCTCTCCCTCTCATGAGATAGTGTCTTCACCAACATATCATAACCTAGCCCCATCAACAACTTCTCCTGCGCATGGCGTTTTCGAACCCTCACAGCATCGCTCAAGGCCTGCTTCAACCTCTTCCGTAAGCATATGTCGCTGGTCAGCTGTCTGATGCAGTCTTCTTCCATCTCCATCACCTGGATGGATTCCCAACGATGTTTCCTTACCTCCGTCTCCACGATTTGCATCAGCAAGTTATGACCTGCACCACGAATCGATGGAGCATACGCTCTCATCTCCATCGCGACATCCATTGGACAGCGTGGAACAATCTCTTTCCCTTCAACGACCAGGACACTGTACTCGGTCTCAGGTCCGAATGTCCCACTCCGATTCCCCCAGTTTCTCGGCGGTGAACTCATCTCGAAGCACAATTCCCTTGTCTCGTCTTTCTTGTATCGCTGTAGGGACCCGTATACTGTCTTCACTACCCCTACATACGCGTCGTTCACATCAATCTCGTATCTTTTCTTTCCCCTGTGCGAATCACGGTCCCTCCGTGTTGCTCCTCGCTTCAGTGCCTTTCGAAGTGATTGTATTAGAACATTTTGCTCCTTCACCTTTAGCTCTAGTTCCGTGACGCTTTTCTGTGCTATTCTTACGCTCATCTTCAGACTTTGATAATCCTCGGCTACTCGAAAGAGATCCGCTTTCAAGTCTCCAATCTTGTCCAACAGCTCGTAGCGTGGCGTTAGACTTTCATCTTCTTCACCTTCTTCGTTTCCACCAGCAAGAGCACGAGATGGAAGCGTACGGCTAATTTTCCGGCGACTTGCCACATTACGAACCCTTTCGTTCCATGGCTCTCTTGGTAATTCTGATTCCACCTCTGTCCGTTCCCTACGCATCTCGCTAAAGGAAATCGAGGTCTAACCCTTCCATCTCTTTTGGTTGAAACTATTCTGCGATGGTAAGACCGTACGAGAAGCAGGCTGTATCTCGTCGACTTCTTCTTCATTCGTACAACTTTCGGAATGAATGGAATCGTTTCCATTCCGGAAACTCTTCCTCGACGGTGCAGGCGCACGTACAAAGGACTGTATATTATCGACTTCTTCCTCGTCACTAGCACGATCGGCATGAAGGGAATTGTTCCGATTTTTGATCTCCCTTCGCGATGTTGCGAGCGCACGTACAGTGGGATGTATATCATCGGCTTCGTCTTCGTCCCTACTACGTAGAGGTGTAATGAAATCGTTTGTAGTGCCCCCCGTCTTACCAGGTGAGATTGCTCTTTCATGTCTGTCCAACTCTTCTTCCATGACATTGTTTCCAAAATTTCTAATCCCTGTTCCTTTCGCTTTCGTACATCTCTCGGCACCGTTCTCTTCCACATTCGCATCGTCGATTATTCTTGGCACTTCCTCTGCAGCCATGTGTCATGTAACCCGCCCTCCCACTGAGCGTGGTGTGGTAACACTATTTCGCTCTCTGTCACTTCCGTTGTGGTCGTACTAACACCCAGCTTCGGTTTCGGTTTTGCCTTCGAAGCCCGGAGTCCTGACTTCGAACCAGACTTCTTTCCAGTAAGCCCGACACGCGGAGCTCGTCGTCGAGTACTCCTTTGGGTCGCGGCAGGCGGAGGGTTCTTGCGTATAGCGACGCCAATACCATATCGCGGGATTGTTTGGGATCCCTTCGTCTCCCGGTCCTCCGCGTTGCTGGACTTTTGTGGAGCCATGATTGCGCTTCAGAATCGCGTGAAAAGGAAGGGATTATGTTCGGATTACGAAGTGGGAAAACGGAAGCTTTTGGAGTTTTGATCGTAGTGTGGGTTGAAAGAGCGGAAGGGAGGAAGCTTGTGAACCTTTTGAAGCAGATGATTGAGACCTTCAGTGATTCATGAGCCCTGAGGGAGCTGGTTCATCCCTATGGCAGACATTCATACCAATTTCTACATTTCCCATGGCCGTATTTTTCATTGGCTATGTTCTATGTGCCAGGTCCGTCGGTCGGGTCCCTTCATGATGAAGGTCCCCTGCTCCTTGGTACAACCTCCCGGGTGTGAGGTGTTAATTCTGAGGTGTTGCTTTTGAGGTAGTAGCTCTGACCGCTGTGGAGTATTCTTAGTAGCTCTTTGCTTAGCACGACAATGTGTCCTTGTGCCACGGTGTCGATTCCTGCAACAATAGGTTTACTGGAATGATGAATGCATTCAGTAAATGACGCAGTAGTTATGAAATACACTACAACAGTTTGTACTACGTCAAACTATAAAGCATGGGAGAATTACAAT